>JAGFMF010011709.1:1886908-1898016 GCA_019455555.1 Galemys pyrenaicus | reverse complement strand
GGGTGGAAGAAAGGGGGAAGGGAGAAGGTTTGAATTTTAGCTGGCAGGAGGTTTCCGGGTGGGATGTTTGCGATTTTAGGCCAGGCCTCCTTTAAAATGAAATCCTTTTGTTCTCCTGGTGCCCTGACCAAGAGGTGAGAGACAGGTGAGACTGGACTGTTTGCAGGTCTGGCTCCCGACAGGGCCGGGGGAGAGGAGGAGGCCACGATGCTCGGGCTGCCTGGTGAGCCACGGCTGCAGCGCTGGGCAATGGGGAAGCGGCTTAAGGACGTGCTGTGGCCGAGCGAAGGGCCACTGCCGTCCACCCATGCCCGTGGCCTTGCGGGGGCAGCGTTGGGGCTCCCGGGCAGCACCGGGCAGGCTGCGGCCCTTCTGTGTGGCTGCACTCGGTGGCCTGGCCTCAGGAGCGCCCAGCTAGTCCAGAAGTCGCCTTCCGGGTGGAGAGCCCAGCCCTGACCGCACTGACCAGATGGCCAGTTCTCGGGCCTTTGCTTACTCACGTGACTCAGGCAGGGCCAGGCAGGCGCTGGCCGACTGCCCATCACCGAGGGCAAGCAGAGGCCTGTTGTTTCACTTGCGCCTGCACGTCCAGCCTTCAGCCCCTTACCGTCCCTTGGAAGGGGACGAGGAATGGGGGAAGGCGAGGCCCGGGTCAGAAAGGAAGCGGGTCCAGGGCTTACGGGCCCTTGAGAGGGAATCTGCTCTGCGCGGAGGGGCCAGGGCCGCTCCAGGACGCGTGCAGCTCTCCCCACCACGTGACACCGCGGTCTTGCCCAGAGCCGGTCTGCTCGACGGAGCTCGTCCTGCTCGCCACACAGGCGGAAGGAGAGGGGAGCCCCTGCCCGCCCTCCGGGGCCTGCTTTTGACTGTCGCTCCGGTCACCTCCAGCGTGGCCGGCCTGTGCGAGCGCCTCCTGCGCGGGCATCCCAGCGGCTCGGCCGGCCGATCGGCGCAGACCCGCGGTCCCGCTGGAAGGATGAGCCGCCCCTCAGGCCCACTGGCCCAGCCCGCACCCCGAGCCAATCCGTCTGCACCCCAAGCTCAGTCTGGTCTCAAAGCCAGTCCGGGGCCGGAAGGCAGGGAGGCCCAGGGTTGGGGCTAGGAGCCGGCCTGGCAGAACCTCGGAGGCAGGGCCGCGTCTCCCGCGGCAAGTGCCGGGCGCCCCAGGCCCATTTTCTTGCTACTTTGGACCACGAGGATAACGTTGCATTCAAAAGGTCTGCAGGGCCACGAGCTGCGTGAGCAGGACGCTGGCGTGACGGCGCGAAGCAGCCGAGTGGACGAGGGGCCTGTCCCCAGGCCGAGCCCTGTCGGGGAGCCGGAAACACACTCTCGTCCCCAAACAGCCTTGGCAAGTGGCCAGGCGTCCGTGAACTCCACAGGCCTGGTCTCCCTGGACCCCAGAGAGCTCTGAGCTGCAGGGACAGCGGCCGGGACTGGGCAGGGGGGAGGCAGAGGACAGAGACAGCGAGGGCCGCAGGCGGAGAGCCTTTGCTGGGCCCAGGAAGCTCTCCGGGGAGCTTAGAAGTGAGCCCCAAAGTGCATGGCAGTGGGCAGGAGGCCCAGTTATCCTGGGCTCAAGGACCGCTGGCGCTTGTGCATCTCCCGAGGGGAGAGGAGCTGGCTGCCCGCACGCGGGGGCTGCTGGGGGCCCGGGGCAGAGCCGCGCAGGAGGGACGGGCAGGACAGAGAGGTGTGGGGAGCCACCCCCGCTCCCGGAGTCCTGGCAGCTGCCTCTTCCACATCGGGACCGCGCACTATCAGCGAGCTTGGGCGGGCTCCCGGGGCCGGGCCAGCTGGGACTGGGCTGCAGCCGGCACGGGGCTCCCCGGGTCCTCCGGGTGCGTTTCGGCGTCGCCGCCGGCGGTGGTGAAAGGAGCAGTGAGGGACGTTTAAGGGCGGCTGTTGGAGAGGGTGGTCTCTGGACGGCCCGCAGGGCAGGGGTCTGGGCAACGGCAGCTCCTGCTGCCCCGTGTGACTCAGCACCCCTCTGCGCCTGCTTCTGGCCAAAACAGCTGTAATCGACTGTAGGGTGTTTTTCTTGGGACCCCCTCAAAATAGGACTCACGCATCAGCACCATCACGCCCATTGGGAAGCCCCAAAGCACACTCACCTAAAGGGCGGGGCTTGGCGTAACAGCAAAGGCCCGATTTAGGCTCTGAAGCTTTTCTGGTCTGCGACGCGCGAACCCCCAGGGCGGGCCTGGACCGCGTGGCCGACGTGAGCGAGGACCTGGGCTTCGGAGGGCCACACCGAGGACTTGAAATCAAGCTAGCCGTCTTCTTTATCATTCTTCTTTAACGCACACAAGAGCTGGGGTGCAGACCAGAGGTGGGGGGATGAGAGGAGCCACCAGAGCCAGAGCGGGGAGCAGAACAGGCAGATCCCCTACAACACGGCTGAGGGGGCAGCAGGAGACCGGAGAGTCTGCTGCACCCTGTGGGCCCCTCCCTGGCCGGGGATGGAGCTCGCGCTGCAGTGGCTGCGGACGCCCCACGGTGCAGCGCCCGACCCGCTGCGCCACCTGGGAGGCCCTGAAGCTCATCGTCTTAATGCTGCTTTCAGGAATCAGAACTACGGTGCCGATGATCGCTGTCGACGAGCCCTTCCCAGGCCAGCTCTGCGCTGACGGCGGACGGCACCCCTCTGGCCCGCAGCCACCGCAGAGCTTTGTCCTATCGCCCCCCGTGACACCAAGACCCGCTCCCCAGCCACAGCGGCGAGCCGGGAAGTTGGGCCCCTCAGGCTCCCGGACTGCGCGGGTGGAGCCCTGGCCCTGGCCGAGAGCTTTCCATGGCGGCAGTTCGGTTTCTGACTTTCGGGACACCACAAAGTTGTCCCCTATGAATAGTCTGTCCCTGCAGCCCAAGTGACTGGGGCTCAGAGAGAGGAAGGGACTCACTTCGCGGCCACACAGCTGGAGGGGGTTCAACAAGGTGCCCGGGCCCTAAAGTTAAGGGGTGAGTCAGGCCCACAGCCCGTCCGACTTTGCTCTAACCCTGCTCCTCTTTATTGCTCCCCTATTCTGGTCCATGGCCTTGCGCGTCCCCGACCTCAGAGCGTCCTCTGTGGTGCCGCCTCTCCACCCACAACCGTCACCAAGGCCCGCCTCGTTTCCTGCAGGTGTCTCGCCTCCTCTCCGCCTCACCCCCTGCACGTACACAAAGCCTCCTCCCTCCCGCTCTGTCTTCTCCAGCGGTGCTCAAACCGCCGTGGCAGGAGAGGTCCGGGGGCTTTGTAAGCCAGAGCTGGGGATCCGACTCGAGGACATGGGGCAAGGCCCCTCAGGTGTGTTCCCGACAAGTGCCAGGGGGCCACTGGGGGCCTCGGGGCCGCACTCTGCCATCTACACCTGCCTACGCCGTGAGTGGAGGTCATCCGTCCAGCCCATAGAAACTCCGAGGCCGCAGTGTCCAGAGCAGACCGAGGCCCAGAACTAAGCCACGTGCGTCCAGGTGGGGTCAACGGGTCCAGCGTCCGTCAGGAGCAGGGCCGAGCCGCGCACCCACACCAGTCACGAGAGCGCCGGTGTCCGCCTGCTCCGGGAGACTGAGGCCGCAGTGGCCCCAGCGAGCCGGCCAGGCGGGGGCCCCAGCAGCTGGGCTGTTATGGGTGTGCGGCCCATTGTTCTGGCAGCGATTCCAACAGGTGGACAAAGCTGCTCTGCGCATTTGTGCATCCTGCAGGGACGCCTGGTCCCGAGAGAGCAGGGATGCGTGAGGAAGGGGCTGGACGTGTGCCAAGGCCGAGGGCCAGGGGGCACTGCCCACGCCCGGCCAGCGCGGGCTCGAGTGCTGCTGTCCGCTGCGCGCCAGCGTCCTGGGCCGAGGCTTCCCGGTCAGCGCGATGCCCTCTCCTAACAGAACAAAGAAGAGCCCCGCAGCCACTGATGCAGGAAAAGCATTTAACAAAACTCCAGCGTCTTCTCACGGCTGAAAAACTCTCAACCAACCAGGAATGAAAGGCGACTTCTCGGCCTGGCTCGCCTCACTACCTTGGGGTGGACGGGACATTTTAATTTGCTTTTTCCCATGCCCCTCCCTGCGACCCCCTGTCCCTGTCCGCCCCTCTTAACCTCAGAGCCCCCGGGATGTTCGTTGGCGTCCTCTGGTATTCTTAAACGTCTCGTGTCGTTGATTGTCTGCTATGTAGTAAGGAGCATCCATCGATGTTTGGCGGTATTTGCGAGTCATCCGACTTCACTCTCTCAGTGTGTGGCTTTCCAGTTTCCCCAGCGCTGTTTGCTAGAGGGATGCCCTTCTCCCCGTTTGACAGCGAGTGGAGTGTCTCGCTGTAAGGTCAGGAGCAAGGCAATAATGCTTGCACTTGCCCTCGCTACTCAACGTTGACCGGAGCTTCTAAGCAGAATGATTTAGCTAAAAAGAGAAATAAAAGGAACATAATGCAATCTCTGCTTGCAAGGGACAAGAGCTGGCATGTGGGAAATCTGAAGGAATTCACCAGAGGAGAGCTAGGGCTCCCGAATGCAGCAACATTCTGGGACAAAGTTTGATACACAACCTTTGATGGTAGTTCCGAATACTAGCAAGGTTCAAATGAAATTAAGAAAAAAATTATAGGGCCTCCCTGGTGTCGCAGTGGGTTGAGTGCCTCACTGTGAAGCAGCAGCTACACAGCAGTGCGAGTTAGATTCCCAGCCAGGGAGGGGACCCGCAGGGCGCAGCAGACCTCTCCTGCCTCCCGCTGCTCCCTCAGAGTGTATCTCAGTGGATCTGCCTGTTCTGCTCCCCACGCTGTCTCTGGTGACTCCTCTCACCTCCCACACCTCTGGCCTGCACCCCAGCTTTTGTGTGCATAAGTAAATAAACGTTTAAAAAAAGAAGAAAACAACTATATTTCTAATAGCATTAAAAAGAATAAAGTGTTCAAAAATGAAACTTTTCAAGAAAGCACAAGGCATGTATACCGGAAAGCATAAGACACCACCCACAGGAAACACCAATATAAATGTGAAGAAAGTTCATATTCATGAGGCAGAAGACATAATAGTGGTAAAGTGGTAACAGCCCCCAAATTGACTTCTAGAGTTTACATCATCTCTTTCAAAACCCCAGCTGACTCTTCTCTTTACAGACACTGACAAGGTGATTTTAAAATTCATCTGGGAGTACAGGGAGCCAGAAGAGCCAAAACTGTGCTGACAAAGAGCAAAGTCAGGTGAGTCACAGTTTTTAAACTTACTATAAAGATGGAGCAGCGGAGATAAATTATACTGGCATAAGGGAAACAGGTAAACCAAGAGCAGAGAATTGAAAGCCCGAAAGGAAATACTCACATTTATTGTTAATTAAGCTTCAACAAAAGTGCCAGAAAACGTTGATGGGGAGAACATCGCGTTTCCACCAAATGCCACTTCAACAAAAAGTGGCTCCAGCACAACGGCCAGCTCACGGGACTCTGCCCTCAAGGGTTAAAAATAACTAGTTCAAGATGACTCAGAGTTCGAAATGCAAGAACTAAAACTGCCAGCCGCAAAGGACTCATGACCTTCAGCTAAGCAGTGGGTCTGTGGGCACCACACTGAGGAGAAGCACCAAGAGAAAGAACGAACTGGGCTTCAGCGAGATTAAAATCTTCTGTGCTGGAATGACCCATCAGGAAAATTTAAAAAACAAAACTCAGATGGAGAAAATGTTTGCAAGCCACATACTAATAAAGGACTTTTATCCAGAATACATTTTTAAACTCTCACTATAATTTTAAAAAGGGAAAATATAAATGGACAAAAATTCGAATTGATATTTCTCCAAAGAAGCTGTGCAAATGGCCAAAACCACGTGAAACCACCCCAGCCTCAGGGCGGTCAGGGGGCTCACAGCCACGGGAAGCTTTGCCCCCCGGGAAGCCATCCTCAGAAGACAACATCTGGGCATCCCAGGTGGCCCAGGGGTTAAGTCTCAGCACAAGAAGCATCCGCAGCCACTGCAGCGCGAGTTCGATCCCCGGCCAGGGAGGGACCCCCAGGGCGCAGCAGACCTCTCCTGCCTCCCCGCTGCTCCCTCAGCAGTGTGTTTCAGTGGGTCTGCTTGCTCTGCTCCCCACTGTCTCTAGTGAGTCCATTCACCCCACCCACACACCCCTGGTCTGCACCCCAGCTCTTGCATGTATAAATATATAAAAGTAAATCTTCAAAGAAAAGACAACCGAGTTGTCGAGGATGGGGCAGTGCGCCTCGGGCACGCTGATGGGGCTGGAAGCCAGCGTGACTGGCCGCTCTGGAAGAGAGCCCGGCGGGTCCTCAAGAAGGGAAACGGTCTCCATGTGAGCCAGCGACTTCACGCAGGGATCGACGCAAGAAAACGGAAAGCCGACGTTCGGGGAAGAGAGCAGGTGAGGGCCCCCAGGGGAACGCGGGGCCGAGGAACAGGCCACGCATGGCTCGGGGGCATGGGCTTTCTCTTGGGGGTGCGGAAAATGTCTGGTCAGGGAACTTGGACAAGACGCTAAAAGTGTTGACGTGTGCACTGTCGGTGGGTTGAATTTATGGAATGTGGGTTATTTCTCAGTTAAATTATGTTAGGATTCCCTTCCACACCCCCGGCCGGGCCGTTAGAATGCACAGGTGGCCAGGGGAAGGCCGTTCTAGGCACCCCTGAATGCAAAGCGTGCAGGACGGGGGGCCTGGGCGCCAGCCGCGGCCAGCGCAGTGCGGGAGGATGAGCGGGCAGCAACGAAGAAGGACCAAGACGCTCCCGAAAACGGGCATTTTATAAAAAGACAGACACGCTCTGTGACAAGAGGATGTTCTGAATTCTAGTTCTGCAAAGGCAGAGGTGTCCAAAGAGACTTTAAAATGTGGAACAGTAGAAAATCCTAGAAGCTTTCCAAGGAGGGAAGATTATCTACAAGGAAATCTGTCTGGGAACAGATTCCTCGCCGGCCAGGAAACGGTGCAGATGGAGATGGGATAACATCTCCAGGCTGCCAAAGGAAAGCCACTTCCAACCCCAATTCTGAGCCGAACGAAGGCGTAATTTATGGAAATGCAAAGTAGCGTTTAAATGCACGGCTCTAGAAGGCACAGGCTTAACACCCAGCTGCAGCGCACGCCCTGCCCGCGCCTTTGACCTCCCGGAGCAGCGAGCATGAGCTGAATCTGTAACTCAGACGGCGCCGGTCAGGCTCGTCACTACCTCCAGAAGCACGGTTTGGTGACGGAATCAGAACAAGAATGTTATTTGGGCAGTATTTAGGGTCAGGCAAAAAGAAGAAGAACGGAAGAACACTGACAGAATGAAGACTCGGCCCCACAAAGGATAAAATAAACTGCCCGTAAGAAAACCCCACACAGGACACGCTGATGCTGTTACGCTGAGTGAAATTCCGGGGGAGCGTGGACAGAGCCAAGTGGCACGTTTTACTGTGAAGGCTCAGAGCAGACGCCACGGCTGGACGCGCCCACCACACCCCTCTCCTGACCTCGTGGCGATGGGCAGCCGGTCCCACGGGCCGCGGCTGGGCTCTGGCCACGCACCCGTCCACCAAGTCAGAAACTGACACAGCAGAGTGGAACGGACAGAGCCCTGACAAAACGTGAGCCTTGAAATCACACAGGGAGAGCAAGCGGGAGACCACACAGCAGGGAGCTGCCGGACAAACAGAACTAGACAGAAGCAATGACAGCGATAAGGCAACACTTCAAGGCTCACAGTCGCGTCTCCTAGCTGCAAATCCTCTAGTCCCTTCCTGGTTTCTCTCATTTGAAAAGGGTTATAGCTTATTTTGACACATACATTCAAAACATTATTAAATTCGTAACAACTCACCCCCTAAGCAGCGTGCCTATTTGCCTGCGCTTGGACTGCTTAAGAGAGAATGCGTATCAGGAGGAGGAGGATACGTGTTCCCTCCGGAATCCCCACCCCAAGGCCCGGCGCCTGGCTGCGGGAGAGTGAGAAGTACTTATTGACTCTGGTAGTTGACTATGAAGTAAAATGAGTCAGAAGTTCACCCTCAGAGAATGTTGCAGAGTCGAACAGAACTGGATTACAGCCCGGGTTCTGGAACATTCTGACTGAACACTAGGGAAGTTTAACGTGTCTGAGCTACACTCCTCAAGGCTATAAAATGCAACGGCAGCTTCCGTGGCGAGGGTCTCGGGAGACTCAGAGTGGCCCAGCGCCACCATCTACAGCCGATAACGGCTCTCAGCACCCAGGCTGCGGAGCCGGCAAGACCGTGCCATCTGTGGCTCGTGCTGCTGGCTCGGGCCCCCGTGGGCCTTGAAGGAGTGCAGAGCAGGGCCAGGAGGCCAGTGGGGAGCCCCACCCAGTCAGGAGCGACCCCGTCAAGAGGGCACAAAATCAAGGCAGCGTATGCGTTCACGCGGCGTCGAGTCCAGGGACCGCGCGGGCTCCCGCCTGGGCGCGGCCAGGACCAGAGAGGTGTCGCTGTGGCCTGGTGCTCACCTTCCCGCGGCCAGTCACCCTCAGACCGAGGACGGAGGCCTGCACCTCACAAGCGCCCCGATGACCCTGGGACAGCTGTGCTGGTCACCGTGGGCCACCGTGACGGAAGGCCCGCAGGAACTGACCTGATCTCGGTTCTACAGCCACGTGTTGGCAGCGTCTCAGCACTCCAGGCCGCCGGGGAGCGTCAGCCCCCGCCTCTCCGGCCCCTGGCGTTCCGGGCTGGGCCACGCGGCCTCCTGCCTCCTCTCCACGTGTGCTCTCCCGCTTCTCCCCACATCGGGCCCTCCCGGCGGACCCGGGGCCTATCCCAAGGTCCCTGACTTAATGACCTCTGCAGAGACCCCATTTTCAAATAAGATAGGGGCCCACGGGTTCCAAGAATTAGGTCACTGATGCTCTGGTCGGGGGGGTGGGAAGGAGAGAGCCAAACCAGCCTTCCACAAGCCACGGGGTTGAGGGGTGACAGCGTGCAGTTAAGCCCCCGTGAGCACGTGATCAGTGCCGAGCGGATGGGCTCTGTCTCTGCCGCACCACTGGCAGCGCGGCCCTGGGCCGGACCGCTGGGGTTCTTGGCAAAGTCAGCACCCCTCGGTCTAAGCAGGGAAGGGAGCCAGCAGGACAAAGGGAGTGACAGCGGGATGGAGCGTCCAGTGCTGGGCGAGCAGCTGGCCCAGATGGCCGGGGGAGAACAAGGTGGCCGTGTCAGCGGAGGCCGGGCGGCCGCCAGTCTCTCGCTGCTTTTCCCAGCGGCTGACGCGAGCTAGAAATAGCTGCAGGCCGCGCGTCAGGCCCACCCAGGAGCTGCCTCCTCCTGAAAAGTCACGAGTCCATAAACGCCACACATCGCAGACACCCGTCCGAGGCTGCTTCCTCCGGGCGAGCATGCCCGTCTTCCCGCTCCTCGTTCGCAGGGGAGCCCGGACCGTCTCCTCGTTCGCCGGCTTCCGTTTGTCAGAGAAAGGATGCGTTGAAATCGCATGCTCAAGTCCACCTCAGACAAGGTCCCTGCGGGAAGGACGCCCCGGGGAGTCACGGGTCCTGGGCCCCCGGGGAGCAGCGCCGAGGCTGCGGGGCGCTTCCCCAAAATCGCAGCTGGGGTCCGAGGCCGGGAGGCGGCCAGGAGGGACAGCGGGAGGCAAGGCCCAGGTGGGAAAGGCCCAGCGGCCAGACGGCCAGGAGGGGTGCACGGGAGGGATGAACTGCACCGGCCTGAGCCACCGGCGCCATCCAGCCTGCGTCCCTCCGTCGGCCCTGGGGTCGCTAGCGGCCTCGCTCCCCAGATAAAGGCCACAGACGCGGGCGGCGAGGGCCACTCACGTCCGGAGGCGCTGAGCAAGCGCCTCGCTCCAGCGGCTGAGCTGAAATGCCCGCAGCCTCGCCGCCGCAGCCCTGGCCCGGCCGCCCTCCGTGGGTGTGGGCCGCCGCCCGCCGTCTGTCACGTCACCTTCCCAAGACACCCTCTGCGTGACACGGCAGCGAGCCGGGCGCAGGTGCGGGCGGAGGCCGCGGCTGCTGGGGACGGGCCGCGTGAACACAGGCAGCACTGCGGGCCTGAGCCCTCCTCCTGCCGCGGCCGTCCAACCCGTGGGGTGCGGCAGAGGGCCCCAGGGGGCAGTGCGGTCAGCACGCCCGCGCGGCCACAGGAGGACGGGGGTGCGAGGGCGTCGGCCTGCCCAGATGGCCCCCTGGCGCCACCTCCGTGAAGCCCCCGCCGCCTCCTGAGGAAGCCAGCGCAGGCCCGGTCGGCAGAGACGGGCGCTCTCCTGTCTGCCAGGCCCTAACCCTCTGCCTTGCGGGCGTGACGAGGACCCCTTGGCTTCTCAGTGCACCAGCAGTCTGGAACTAAGACTCACATTCGTGAAGGGAGATGGGGGTGAGCACAGGCAAAACCAGAGTAATGAGGACGCCCTCGCGGGTCCTGGGTCACCCCCACCTCAGGGTCCGGGCCCAGCCGGGCCTCCCCCCGGAGACTCGACCACGAGCACCCGTCTCCGGTCCCCACTGCCCGAGGAGCTGCTCTCGGACGCGCTCGGCCGTCGTGAGGAGTGTACAGCGTGCAGGCGAGTGTGCACACGTGTGAGTGTGCAAGAAACCCGTGCCAGTGTGGCGCCCGAGCGAGTGCCAAGTGTGGTTCTGCACGAGGGCAGGCGAGTTCATAGGCGAGTGTGGGCAGTGTGCGTGCGTGCGGCGTGCTGGGTGGGAGCAGCAGTGTGCGGGTGGCGAGAGTGGACTCAGGCGCATGCAGGTGCGTGCCATGTGTGCGAGGCTGAGTGAGGGGAGGTGGCGAGCGTGTGCGGGCAAGTGTATGAGCATGAGCATGTGGGTGGCTGTGCATGGGGCGGGTGTGTGTGGGTGAGTGTGCGGGTGGCTGTGCATGGGGCATGTGTGGGTGAGTGTGCGGGTAGCTGTGCACGGAGGTGTGTGTGTGTGTGAGTGTGGGTGTGAGTGTGCAGGTGGCTGTGCATGGGGTGGGTGTGTGTGGGTGAGTGTGTGGGTGGCTGTGCATGGGGCATGTGTGGGTGAGTGTGCGGGTAGCTGTGCACGGAACAGGTGTGTGTGTGAGTGTGGGTGTGAGTGTGCAGGTGGCTGTGCATGGGGTGTGTGTGTGGGGGTGAGTGTGCGGGTGGCTGTGCATGGGGCATGTGTGGGTGAGTGTGCAGGTAGCTGTGCACGGA
>JAGFMF010011709.1:1754729-1883229 GCA_019455555.1 Galemys pyrenaicus | reverse complement strand
CTCGAGGAGGGGGCTGGGGTGAAGCTCTCGGCTTTCTCGAGGAGGGGGCTGGGGTGAAGCTCTCGGCTTTCTCGAGGAGGGGGCTGGGGTGAAGCTCTCGGCTTTCTCGAGGAGGGGGCTGGGGTGAAGCTCTCAGCTCTCTGGGGGGGGCTGGGGTAACTCTTGGCTTTCTCGCGGATGGGGCTGGGGCAAAACTCTCTCGGCTCTCTGGGGGGGCTGGGGTGAAGCTCTCTGCTTTCTCTGGGGTGCGGTGTCAGGAGGCGCGGGGTAGCTTCCAGGCAGATGGTGAGGGGGCCTTGGCGCCAAGGGGCTGGCTCTGCCCCTGCGCACTCACGGCAGGGACCTTTCTCCTGGGCTCTGGCGTTCTCCAACCGCTGCTCCCGCATCCCCGTGAGGCCGCCCTCGGCCCAGGTGTGCTCACGGCGCCGCCCACTCCCGCGCCAGGAACACGGGGCCAGATGCACGTGCAAGGGCGCAGGTGTGGCCGGAGAAGCCGGCAGTGTCTGTCTACCCAGCCGGGGGCGGTAACACTCGGCTTTGGGGGGCCGGGGTAAAACCTGGCTCCCTGGGGGTGTGGGGTAAAACCTGGCTCTCCAGGGTGGGAAGGCGCAACAGGCAGGCCGGTCCGCCCGATGAGAGCGTCTGGCCTTGCCCTTGGGCTCCTCCTACCTCTGCCCGCTGGCGGCTCTCCTGGGAGTGTGGGGGTTACTTCCCAGACCAGAATGGGCAGTGAGGGCTCAGGGCCACCCGCCTCAGGGAGCCGCCGGGCTCTACCTTCAAGTTCGCTGACTCTGCCGCACCCCCCCCCACGTTCCCCCATGCCCCCGGTCTCCAGCAAGGCGCTCTTTACTCCATGTGCTAAAGCTCGAGCTTCTGTGTGGGACCTTCTGGCCTCCAGACGTGCAGAGCTGCTCGCCGACGCCTGTAGAGCGTCTCCTGGCCGCTTCTCTCTGTCCAAGCCGAGCGTCCCTGGCCCTTGGGGGTGACCCCGGCCGCAGCTTAGATGTGGGCTCTGGCCTGCTCCGGGTCCCTACGAACAGGTCGACAGCGCTGCTTCTGGCCGAGGAGCAAGTGCGCGTGGCTGCTAAGGCGGCTCCTGGCTCCCACCTGTGGCTTCAGGGTGACCCAACTCGGGGTGCCCCAAAAAAGGGGCGCCCTCACTGATGGGTGAGAAGCTTCTCCCGCTAGCTCCGGCGTGCTCACGAGGCAGCCTGGGCTGGGTCACCCGGAGACAGGTGTGGCTGCAGGGCCAGTCCCCGGGCCCAGCCGAGCGCGAGGCGGTCAAACGCCAGGACACGCCTCTGGCGGCTCCCCGCCGACTCCAGGGCCCGGAGCCTGGCAGGTGCCACGTGCGCGGGCATAACCTCGGGCCCAGCTGTCTCGAGACCAGGCGGTTCTGGCTCCCCCATCCCCCCGTCGCTGGTGGCCAAGCACACACGTGCCTCGCGCTCACCCTGTCCCCACACGTCAGCAAAAGCATCATGGGACTTTCCCGTGGCCACGTGGGAGCCGCTCACAGGGCCACCGCCTCTGCCCGCCGTGGGGCCCTCGCCATCCTGCAGTGACGGGCGGGGGAGGTGGCGTGGGCCAGCGTGTCTGTCCTCGGCCGGGGGAGGACACTGTGCTCCGGGCCCCCGGGGCAGGTGGCCTAGCCCACGGCTGCCCCGGGAGTCAGCTGGAGTTTACGCGCCCGACCCAGTGAGGGGCCCCCTCGGCTCTGCCTCCTGCGCCCACGTGCCAGCTGCCCCATGTCTGGGGTAACGTAGGCCTTCAGATGCTGAAACCCTAACCCTGCGGGCGGCAAGCTGACCAGGCCTCCCAGTTGAGGCGCCTGGACCCTGCCTCGTAAGGCTTCAGCGCTGAGCAGTCAGGGACGCCGGGGCCTTCCAAGTGTGGCCCCCAAGGCCGCCCTGGAGACCGGCCGGGCCGGTGCCGGCCTTGGTGCCGCTGTGCAGAGCTACAGCCAGGAGGCCAGAGCGCCCCGGGCCTCCCCGACTGGCCCGCCGCCGCCGTCCCTGTGCTGGGCCGCCAGCGGTGCCGAGTCAGCGCAGTGCGATCGTGGCCTCGAGCTCAGGCGAGCGGACAGCCTCGCGTCAGCCGTAGGGCCTAACGCAGGTGAGGCTGGACACGCAGGAGGACTCCTCAGCGACAGCAGCGGGCGGGGCGGCGGTTTACTGCGTGCCCTGTGAGCGCAGCCGCCAGACGGAGGACTTGAGGGCCCTCTACTTGGCGTCTCTGCCGTCAGTCAAGGGTCCTCCGTGGCCAGAGACAAGTCCAAGGAGTCCCAGAGCCCTCGGTGGCTTCCTCAGGCTTCTATTGCTTCCTGCGTTGGCGGCGCCCAGGTGCAAGCAAGGAGGGGGGCCGGGGGCCGGCCGGCCTAGCCCCGGCAAGTCTTCTCTGGGCTGGGCTGCCTCTCGGGCATCCCCGTGACGCCGCCCTTCTGTGCCCAGGCTCGGCCGCGTGCGCCTACCTCCGCGTGCCCGCACTAGGTGGGAGGGCAGAAAACCTGGTAACTTCCACTCCCTACTAGGACGTCGAGTTTGGGGGGACTTCCTGTCCAGGCGGTGTCACCGGTGCTGGTGGCCCTGTTCCCACCTCCCAGAACTTAACAGCCCCCTCTGGTCACGTGGGCCTGTGGCCAGTGCCCCGTGACTCGGTGGGTCTCCCTGTCCTGTTCCCAGCGCTGTTCACTGAGCAAGTGCAGACGCCCTTAACAACTGACAGCCCGGCAGGCCCTCGTGCTGCTGCTGGTGATGACGGTCTTGAGCCAGGAGCCTCGGCTGGGAGGGGCCTGCCCACAGCTGGACAGCGAAGGCATCTGACGGGAGAGCTGTAGCTTCACGATGTTGCGGCCCATGGAGCTGACCGTCCACGCGCTGACCAGGGGCAGCTTCTGGGGGTCTGGCTAGTCATTCTAGACTCTCTATCAGCATTCGAGCTGGGCCATCCATATGCTCGGTTTTGAGTTTCCATGTCAGCCTCAAGCTTTCTAAACGAAACTGAGTCCCTCGGCCAGGAAGTCCACCCATACCGGGCGTGCCGAAGGCCAGGCCAAGTCAGATTGGGGAGCAGGTCCAGGAACTGCCTCGGTTACTTAAGGAGGTAAATCAACACCAAGGGTAGTTCCAGCAAAGCGAGTCATTGACCAGAGGGCACAGGAAAGCTCTCTGAGCAGAGGGGGCCTAGTGGGGGACCCCTGAGGTGTGAGAAGCAGAGGCTTACTGGGTTTAGGAGGCTAGGCATGGGGGTCTGGCCTCAGTGGCTCTGCGTTGTCTGGCTGGTGAGGGGGCGGGTGGGGGGCTCCTAGGCTACCGGGGCCCAGCAAGCCTTTCCCCCGTTACTTTAAGGAACGCCTCTAAAAGCTTCCAGCCTGCTCCCAAGCCAGCTTCGGTCCACGGCTACTGTGCTACAGGTGTTCCGAGCACCCCACCTGTAACGGAAGCGGTGGTCACGTCTGCCAGGCTGATGAATGGGCTTGGGTCACCTGCTCCCACTGACTGCGGACAGCGCTCTAGCTGCCTCCATGGGCGGTGTGAGGGGCCGGGCCAGACAGTCCAGGGAGGGCTGACACCGCTGTCCCAGCCTTGACGAGTGCCGGAGCAGCACGGAGAGGTCAGCCTGATGGAGTGAAGCCGAATCCGCCGTGTAGGTCAAAGTGGCGGGGGGCAGGCAAGGTGACTAGGCAGGTGGGGACTGAGCGTCGGCGGCTAAAGACGGGGCCGACCCGGGGACGCACCCAGGCCCTTCTGGCGGACGCCACCGGTCTGGCTTGTGCCGGCCCTGGGGTGAGTGCCGTGGTCTGCAGGCCACCAGACGCGTCCCCCAGTTGTGGGTCTTGCCCCCTCCCTGCGGCCTGGTGAGCTCACGGGCTTCTAAAACCGGCCCCTCCAACTTTCCAGCTAAGCGACAGAGCGGAAACCCACTCCCGGAAGACCTTGGGGACACCCAACCCAGTGAGCTTGGCGCGGACACTGCGGAGGGCAGAGCGGGGAACGCAGCCCCCACGAGGTCGCCGAGGGCACCTCGGCTCTGCCAACTGGGCCATAGCTGGACAGCCCCCAGGGCGCCAAGGTGAGGGGCACAGCGAGCCCCCAGGCCTGTCCTTGGGGGGCACGTGCTCCTGAAAGCTTTGCCCTTCTCGTGATGGGCCGAAGGTCGCCAACTCCAAGCTCTGCTCAGTGCAGGCGAGGGGTCTCCCCTCTCAAGAGATGGCCTTGCCTTCCCCTGAAAACCGAGAAGGCGCGGAACATGGCCACTCGGGGATCTGAACACCCGATTTTCCCCAAGTCGTTCCTGAAGTCTACAACCAGGGTGCAGCAGTGCTGTCTGGCTTGGCCTGGGGGCTTCTCCCCACTGTCCTCGTGTCTTGACAGCAGACACTTGCAGGCGTGGCCCTCAAAGCCAGGGTGAACGTGTGGTGCCAGCAAGGGCACAGAGCAAGTTCTGGATGATTCCAGCAGACGGGGCAAAGGAATCCTGGAGCCCTCGGTGGCTTTCTTGGTTTTTCTTAGAGGCAACCAGGTACCCGGCAGGCAGGGGCCATGGGGCCAGGAGGTTGGCAGGCTCCTAGCCCCCGGCGCGTCTCTTGCTGCCTTGCTGTTCTCTCGTTCTACTGGCGTCCTGTTGTCCCACTGCTGCTCTTGTTCTCTGCTGCTGTTCCTGGTGTCCTCATGACGCCGCCCTTCTGTGCCCGTGTCCAAACCCAGGTGCACCCACCTGCGCATGCCCACTTAGGCATGCGTGCAGGTTTCCAGCATCATACCAATGGCGGGAGGACGGAAAATCCTGAAAACTTTCTCCAACCCCACAATCCATCCCCTATTTCCTGCCATTCAACTCATACGTACGTTTTCCTGGGCAAATAGGAACGCTGCAGCCGTGAGCCACAAAAGTAAACATAACACAACATAGCAATGTACCAAAACGACATAATACAAATAAACCCAGGCAGGGCACCAACCTAGGGGCAAAAGGTTATTGGCCCCAGCAGATGATTCACCACGTCTGCTGCCGAAGGCACCGATCACATGAGGCGGGAACCAGTCACGGCATCTGCCGTCTCACGCCAGGCGCCTCGGGCTTCCTGGCCCCCTCTGGCTGCGGTCTCAGCCGCAGACCACACACCCCCAGGGTGCTCACTCTCTGGATCGCGATGCTAAACTGGGGATCATCGCCTAATCCCCAGGGTACTCTCTGCCGTCACTCTAACACCAACGTGACACGCAGCCCCTGCACTCGGGCCAGCCCTGTGCACGCGCACATGAGTTGGGGATCCATGGATACAAGCTCCACATGCAGCCTCTCTGGGGTCCCCTCTTTGGCTGTGGGCTCCACCAGAAGCCACGTTCCCTTCCTGTCCCCTGAGGACTGTTCCTCAGCTCCTCGCCCTCACTCTACAACAGAGGGCATCACCCACAGGCAATTTCAAGAGACTCACTGGCCTTTTTTTTTTAAAGATTTATGCACACAAGCACTGGGGTACAGGCCGGAGGTGTGGGGGGGTGAGAGGATTCACCACAGAGAGCTGGGAGCAGAACAGGCAGATCAACTGAAATACACTGCTGAGGGGAGCAGCGGGCGAGGCAGGAGAGGTCTGCCGCACCATGTGGGTCCCCTCCCTGGCCGGCAGCAGGGATCGAACTCGTGCTGCAGTGGCTGCGGTTTGCTTCATAGTGCGTTGCTTAACCCACTGCACCACCAGGGAGGCCCAACACTGGCCTTGAGCAGACTTGGGCCGCTCACGGCTTCCCAATCCTAGCGCCAGCTTTCGCCTTCTCTAGTTGGCTGTTTCATACCTCTTCTCTGCTGGCTGCAGAGAACTTAGCTAGGGCTTCCTCAGCCCACCCTGGGCTCCTCTCACACGGGCCCCTTCCCTACTCCGGCCATCACCACTCTGGGCTGTGGCCGGGGAATATCGGGCAGAACACAGACTGCTTTCGGCCACCAAGGCCCACTGGCCATGCGCCTCTGCCATCCCCTGGGGCTTACACACAGTACCAGCCACACCCAGGGTCCCGTGAACACAGCAACCTGCCAAAGTTCCCAGCCTTCTGGCGGGGCTGCAGTCCAAGTCCATCCGTCCTTTACCAGCAGTGGGCGAGCGCCGGGTCGCGTCCTCCAAGGAGTCTGCTGCCTCGGGTCGTGGGCTGGTCCTCGCGGGTGTCTCCTCCACTCGAGGTCTTGTCCACCTCCTGCGCTCCTGCGGCATCTTTGGCTCTTTCCGCAGCTCCTGGACTTTGGTCACCCCCTTTGCTGCCATGGCGCCTCCAGCGTTCACATGCTTGTCTGCCACCTCAGCCCCTCCTGCAGTCTTCAGAGGGCTCCACGCCCATCTGCGTTGAACCATCCTGCCGACTACGCCAGTTGTAGTGCCAGGAAGGGCACAGAGCCAAGTTCTGGGTGATTCCGGCAGACGGGGTAAAGGAAGAGTCCTGGAGCCCTCGGGGGCTTTCTCGGTTATTATCTGAGGTGACCCGAGTACACGGCAGGCAGGGGTGCTGGGGGCCAGGAGACCGGCAGGCCTTCTAGTCCCCCCACACATCTCACCCTCTCAGTTGCCTTGCTGCTTCTGTTCTCCCGCTGCTGCTCTCGTTCTCTGCTGCTGCTGCTGCTGCATCCTCATGATGCCACCCTTCATATGCCCGTGTCCGAACCCAGGTAAGCCCACCTAGGCATGCGCGCAGGTGTCCACCATTATACCAACGGCGGGAGGGCAGAAAAGCCTGAAAACTTTCTCTGACCCTACAACATGAGTGGGAGAAAACTGTCTAGTATGAGAAACTGCTTTCATGGCTTAAAAGTATCAGTTTGTTATGGTGGCTTCAGATCGTGTGCCGAAGTACAGCAGTGCCCGTGGTAACTAGACCCAAGAATGCCAGCCTCGCAGGCTCTGGTGTCCTGCAAGAAGAGCACTGGCTTGAGCAGAGGGACCGCCTTCTCCCAAGCAAGTGTCCGCTGGTCGACCTGTCGCAGAAGCTGCTTATCGCCATTTTCTAGTGTAAAAGCAGCCTTGGCTCCCCTTGTAATGAAAATCTTAGAGCAACATACTCCTTGTAATGCAGATCCCAAAGCTGCCCTCTGGGAGCTGTAAGAAAACACGCTGGCCAAGCAGCCAGGAGCTGAACCTAGGCTTTTCTTGGTGAACTTCCTTATTCTAAGACATTCCCTTCCATGCCCAAGATCCCAAGCGCTTCCTCCCGAGACTGCAAAGTTGCAGTGGCCTCGGCAGTCCTGCCTGGACGGTCACGCGTGCCCCATGGCACGGCCACCACCCTTGGCTGCGGGAGCACGTCTGAGCAACAGCTCTGGCCCTGTGCTCCCGCACCCAGCGGCGAGGCGATCCCGGCCATCAGTGCCGCTCGCGTGGGGGTGTCCCCTGGCCTCAGAAGGTCCCTCCCAGCGCAGCCAGGAGCCCTGGGGGGCCGGGGAAGGGGAGCCAGCTTGGAAGCCGAGCTCCGCCCTCGGAGTGAGCTGCCTGCGTCGCGCTGAGCGGTGCTGTGGGTGGGTGTTGTCTCCAGCACGAAGTCTGGGGCACAGGGGGTCGTCGCCCCCCCTTCCCTCTGGTACTTGCTTGCCATGCTCGGGACTCTCCTGGAGCGACTCGGCCTGAGCGCGTCTCGCACTCCCAGCCACTCCGGGTCCGCAGGCAAGGCCACCTTCGGTACGCAGAGGAAGCGATGGTCACCTCCGTCCACCACCCGGGGGCTGGACCGCTGCCCTCCCGGGTTGTCCCTGGACGGAGGGACGTGCCTCGGGCGGACGTGCCTCTCCGCGCACCTGCCCCGGTCGCGCACCTGCCAGCAGAGGAAGCAAGCGTCGTGGCCACCTGGCTGCCAGGAAAGGGCCGTGCTCGCCAAGGTGCGAAACGGGCCCACCCAGCGAACGCCGCCTCGCCTCAGCTGGGCGGCAGCTGGTGGACGCGCATCTCCAGGTCGCCCAGCTTGCTTTGGTCTTGGGTCTGGCCAGCGCTGGGTAAGGGCTAGCTCCCCCACCTTGACGCTCTAGCGATCCCCGAAGCAGTGGGTGCGGGGCGCCCTGCCTAGACCCACGCCTCGCCGCCCATCCTGGTGCGCCCCTCTTGCCCTGGCGCCCGCGCCCTGCGTGACGGGCTCCGGGGTGCCCCCTCCCCGCCTGGCAACACAGCTGAGCGTGAAATGTGCATGGTCTGTGCATTCCCCCAGTGTGGAGGCTCCCGGCCCGGCAGCCCGCAGCCACGCGAGGGCTGACGGGGAGCGCCAGGGGTCCCGTGGCGACACCACAGGAATTCACACCCTGCTGGGGGCGCGCCTCAGCTCAGCGGTTTCCCTGTCGGCGAGCTTGCAGCTTTGCCAGGTCACAGCACTATCAAACCTGGGAGTTGGGGTTTCCTACAGCTCCAGATCTATAAAACCAAAACCCTGAAAATATGCAAGGTGATACTCTTACCAAAGTACGATCTGCACCTCCTAGAACAGCATGAAGCCTGCAGTGGAAAAACAATCCATACCGTGATTAAGAAAAGGGGGGGTGGCTGGAAAGGGGCATTGGGGAACTTGGAAGTAATGATGCTTTCGGTGGTGATGGGGGTTTGCATTTGCCAGAATGGACTGAACGTGGCACGCTTAAGAACTGTGCACTGAGCATATTTGACTTTATTATTCAGAGGAAAGCTGCACAAACATGGAGCTTAAAGCGTGCACAGTCACGGAAATAACTGAAGGACCCGGTGCAGAGAGCTGGTGCCCGAGTTGTACCAGATACAAGATCACTGGAGGTGCTGTTATGCCGGAATGGGGCGCACTACCCTAAAAACCAGTCACACCGCTGTAAGAGCAAGAGGAAATCTTATTACAAGCTCGGGCCCAACCGCACACCAGAGGCACCTGGGTGGTGGGCAGGGCCCTGGGCGTGGGGGAAGGTGAGACTTTATACTGGTCCCAAGCGCGGGCTCAGGTGTAGCACAGGTCGCTGTCTGATTGGCTGGCCTGCGCAACTGTCCATATTAGGTGTGGTAGGTCCGTTGTCATGGCGATCAGCTGGCAGCTATGTTGCCATGGGTGATTGGCTGACGCCATGGTCCGAGGTCAGGTGGCAGCGGCCTGGTGTGGGGTCATGCCCTGTCCTTGGAGAAACAAGGACTAAGCCTAAAGGGTGGTGGCTGACTCCAGATGGAGGCTGTCACGCCATCACGCCCTTCAGTGCAATGACAGATTAAGACCAGTGACATGTCACTATAAAACTCAACTTCTGTACGGTTTAAAACCTCAAGGAGAAAACAATGTGCCTGGACCAAAACTAACCCTGATACCAGACACCGACCATCTTGCAGAAGAGGTCCTGCGAGGTGTCCCATCGTTCTGCTCCGGCCTGTTGCGCTGGGCTCAGTCGATGCTCCGCTGGTGAAAGACTCACGGCTAGCGTGGAGGTAAATTGAAACAGTGCCCAGAGGCGCCCAGGCCATAACCGTGGCTCTGGGTATAGAGACGCTTAGTCACAGGGGCTTGGGTTAGACCGGAGCAAAGGAGTTTGACAGCCGGTGCGTGCTCCGGGGGGCCGCCTGGGGCGCAGGAAATGCACTTAGGCTGCCCCAGGAGCCTGCCCAGCCAGCGCTGGAGACCGGGGAAGAGCGCGGGCGTGTGGGCCCAGAGGAATGAAGGCCGTGAGCAGGCCTGGAGGATGCACCTTGCACCTCCAGCCCCAAAGAATCAATGCCGAGGGCTCCAGGGGCCACTCAACCTACATCTGTTCAACTCCTGTCCCGGATACACCCAGAAGGGGCTCAGTTCGAGCCCCAGAGCAGGAGAGGGCTGGGGATGGGGCCAACTGGCCTGGCCCTGGGAGCCAGCGGTGGCAGGTGGTGGGGACAGCCTCACGAAAGTTCAGGGTAAACTGCCACGGTGACCAGGGCCCCCAAAACCGGGGATCCGCCTGCAAGGTGCCTGTAACCCGAAATAATTGCTGTGTCCAGCTGAAGCACCACATCAGCGGTCGGGCCAGACGTGCGCTCGGGGAACCCCACGGCACGCCACCACCGCGGGGCACGAGTCCAGCGGCCACAGTAAGCGAAGGCCCCTGTCCGCAGGGTACGTGCTGCCCGCGGCAGACTCGCATCTGCTGGGTTGGAGTTCTTGGTCCCAGAGCGCGGGGGTGACAGTGTCTGCACAGAAGCGCCCAGGACTCTGCTTCCAGGGGCAGGAATCCGGCTGGTTCTGCCAGCCCCCAAAAGACGGGCTTCCCACCGACGTGCCCTGGCTGCATTGTAGACACTGGGAGCTGCTGGCCGACGGCCTGCTCAGCCCCGGGGCTGTCTCCGTGCGGTGGCTGGGCCGGCTCCAGAGAGGCCGAGAACAGGGGGACGTGATGCTTAGAGCAGGGCAGCGTCGAGCCCAGCCCCGTCGACCAGAACAGTAGGGGTGAGGAGGCCGAGAGCTTCAGGTGCAGCCGCTCTGACAGTTGCCGTGAGGAGCCGACCCTCTGCCCGCCAGAGGCGCGCCCCAGAGTTGGGTGGGGCCTTCATAGGGCCGGGCTGGCCGGAGTCCCCAGCCAGAGGGCTGGGCCGTGCGTGCCATGCCTGGAGAGGGCTCCGGTCAGACGGTGGGGTGCGTGGGGCGTCCCCAGCAGAGCTGGGCTGCTCGTCTGGAACCTGGCCACCACCCGCAGGCGAGCGAGGCGGGGCTGGTCGGGGCCGCCCTGAAAGTGAGCTGGGAGGAGAGGCTGAGGTCTCCCCTCGCGCCCATGGCGGTCAGGTGGGGGTCCCCAGGAGCTGCTGACCTCTTGGCTTCTCGCCTACATGGCCTGTGTGGTGCCAGCAAGGCACAGAGCAAGTTCTCGATGATCCCAAGCAGATGGGTAAAGGAGGGCGTCTCGGTGGCCTCTTTAGGCTTTTATCAGAGGCGACAGGTGCACAGCAGGCGGGGGGTCTTCTAGCCCCGGCACATCTTGCCCTGGGCTCTCTGGCCTCCCTCCGCTTGTCTTCTCTGTGCTGCCCTTGTCAGGGGCCAGGGCAGCTGCTGGGCCTGGGTTCTCTGGTGCTGCCCAGCAGGTCCGGGGGAGACGGCCCGCCTGCTGGGTGTGCCGGTGTGAGCTTGCGTGGAAGCGGCCAGAGTCCTCCCGAGGCTGCGCCCGCCTGTGCCGCTGGGTGCTCCTGGGCGCGGCTGTCCTGACTGCAGCTGCAGCCGTCCTCCCCATCCTGGGCGTGCTGCTGGGGGCCGGGGCCAGGCCACCCAGCGCCTGCGGAACCTGATACCAAGTGCTGCCCGTTTCCCTCGGCCAATGAAAGGGAGCAAGAGCTTGAGGGAGAGGAAAGGGATGGAATTCGCCGACAGTGTCAGGCTCGTGTCTGAGCTCGTCCTGCTCGGGGCAGGGGCTATACAAAGGGGCAAAAGGAGAGAGAGGGGCAAGGGAGATCTGCGCGGGGTGGGGGGGTCAGACAGGGATGCTGAAGAAGCTGGCGCCCTCCCAAGTGCTGTTTCACTGTTCTCCTTGGAATGTAAGAAGACGAGCCTGTTAAGGGGGCGGTGCCAGAGACGGGCACCCGTCCTCATGTCAAGCCCAGGCCGCGCCATGCAGACGCCCTGTCCTCCTAGCCCCTGAGCTGAGGTGGCCTTGGCCCCAGAGCGGCTCCTGTCCTCAGCCCGTCCTCCAGCTCGTCTCCCCCAGGTGTCCGGCTCAGCTCTCCGTCCCCTGGGTGCTCCCTCCTGAGTTCTGGCTGCTGCTGCTCTTGCTGGTTCCTCCCCACCACGTCCTCTACAACGGCCAGTCCCACGGGAACCTGGACTGTTCTCAGGACACGGCCCCCGCCAGCCTTATTGCCCAGCCCCAGCGTGGACTGGGCTCTTACCGCGTCCTCCTGCGGGAGTCTTGGGCCTTTCCAGTTACCCTGGACGGAGCCCGAGCTGCCCCCCGAGCCTGCTTTGCTCCCCTTCCTCTCTGCCCAGACGGCGGGGTCAGCCGCTACACTGGGCCCACCTCGTCTGGCTTAGTCCAGCCTCTGAGTCTGTCCCATGTCTCAGCTGCTGTTTAAATCCGGAGTCAAACCAGCCTCGTCCTGACTCCCCTTCAGGACAGCAGCGCGAGCTCGGCTCCTCTTCTGGGGCCGCCGCCCTCGCTGTCTCCAGGTTCATCACTGCCCTTGGCGGCCCGGCCCCTCCCGCGGCAGGCGCAGCTGAGTCTCGCGCTCCATCCAGTACGACTTCAGCAAAGGCTGCAGAGGAGCATGAGGTCAGCCACTCGGGGACGGCGTTACAGCTCGGTGCCTGGACTTCGTTCCCGAGCATCTGGGCTTCTGCCTCTGCCGTCGCGCTGCCCCTGCACGCGCTCAGCAGACGGCGCTGGACAGGCTCGCTGCCCTGTCCACGGGCTCGCTCTCGCCTGCTGCTGCTTTACTTGGCAGGCGCCACCCTTGTGCTGCGCTCCCGGGACCCTGCCGTCCTCCCCTGTTCCCGCAGCACGTCCCTTGGCTCCTGGTTATGCGCCGTCCTCACGCTCCTGGAGAAGCGCCCTGATCCTACTGGCTTAGTCTTACATATCAGTGCAACTGGTTGTTAAAGGTTGGGGCTTTGTAGGTTGTTCAGGAGAGGGCTTGGCGGGTCCTGCTAACTCCTGTGACCTGTCCCCACGCACGTGGTCAGGGGCGCGGCTCCAGCCCTGGCCCGGAGAGCTGGCGTCCGAGCGGTCGGCAGGTGTGCTTGCATTCACTCGGCTCTTCATGCGCCTAAAACTTTGAGCAGATGCTGAAAGGTGGCCCCCCGCCAGGAGACTGGCCCTGCCCCGTGGGACATCGAGCTGGCTGGGACGGTGACAGTAGATGCCTGGAAACCGTTTCCCCAAAGCGGGGGCAGGAGGTCTCGCTCTGCCCAGCAGCAGCCCTGCCCGGCTTGCCCTGCAGGCGCCTCAGGGAGCTGGGCCGCCGCTGGGGTCTGTGCGGTAGCCAACACTCGCACCTGCTGTCTAGACGCTTCCAGCCCATGCCCAGGCCCTGCAGCCCCAGGCCCGGAAGCTGACCCCTCGAAACTGCCGTGTACTGTAAGTCCTATTGGGGGGAAAATCGTCCTAAATTACAGATTAAGTTTATGGACTCCAACCCCCACTCCAGACCGCCAATATTCTAGAACCACTAAAAAGCCTATAAAATAATTATCAGCGTGGATCACGGGACCTGAGGGTGGAGTGAAGCAGCCAGGCTGGGTATAAAACCAGAGAGGTGGCCTTGGGGGCTCTCTTCGTTCGGAGCCCACTCTCAACGCGCCGTTAAGTTCCAGCTTGGAGGATCTGGTAAAATATTTACAGATCTGTCTCCCTCTTCTTGTGTTATTACTACTTTATTTCCCCTTTTTTTGTAAAGAACCCTTTTACCCTGCGTGTGCCAGCAGTTGGTGCTTGTTATAAGTGCCTTTCAAGCGCGCAGATAAAACCCCATCGGGCAAACCTATTTTATAGTAGGGTGGCCCCGGAACACTTCCAGTCCGGGTTCGTCCCGGCCACGAACGCACTGCCCCGTCCGCAGGGCCCCAGGCTGAGCGCCCAGGCCCTTGTCCGTGTGCAGAACGACCAGTGTCGCCAGCAAGACGTGGCTCAGCCCACCTGGTGGCTTCTCCCTCGAACTCCAAGGCACCTGGTCAACGCCCTGCCTCCAAGTTCTGGAGCCTGCAAAGCTGTGCTCCCCCTGAGGTCCGGCTCTCCCCAGCCTGCCACTTATGACCTGACACCATCCAGAAGTGCTGTAGCTGCGGGTGACTTAAAGCTCACTGGTTACTTTAAAAAACTCGACGCCTTAACTAGGCAACGACTCCTGGTGGCCTGTCTGCCAGCAGGTGTTGTCTGGGGGCGACTTGGAACTGAGCCGACAATGTCAGCCAGGCCCAGCCCCACGGGCACGCGGCCCGGCCAGCATCACCCCGCGCTCAGGCCCCTGAGCCTGACCCGTGGCAGCTTGAAGGGCCCTGCGTTTCCGGTGACACGGCCCCACCGCTGACATCTCTTCCTCCGGAAGCCCAGCCCACCCCAGCAGGGCCCCGGACGGCAACACTTCTCGCCTGCCGGCGCCCAGACCTCTGCATGGCTCTCACTTGAAGGTCCAGGGGCTGGAGCGGCTTCCGTGCCGCCGTCCACCTGGCCGAGGCGACGACTGTGCCTTCCAGAATCCTCTGCCCCAGATGCAGGTTCCTTAGCCCAGGAGCCCCCAGAGCGCGTGACTGGCCGTGCCAGGTGCCTGTCATCCCACGTATTTGGGGGTACAGGGCCGTTCCCCATGAACTGTCCCTGCCCGGCGGTGCAAGCTGCAGAGAACAGTCCAGGAGGCCTGTTTGGGTGATGAAGTGGTGAGACCTCGCAAAGCTTTTGTGGACCAGGCCCGACTTATACAGGAACCAAGTTCAAAACCACAGCACCTGCAGCAGTGTCTGTGCATAAAAAACACTCAAGCAAACCATTTAAGTACACACGTCTGGTGCTGCATGGCTTACCAGACACACCTGCAAGGAAATCTTGCACTTCTAGCCATTCTGCAAGCACTACACACAAAATATGTAATCACAAATTATTAGATTAACACTTCAAGGGTGGTCCCTAAAGCAACTAGTAACACCTGTCAAAGCTGACAGTTGTCAGTGAAAACTTAAATTCCCAGTGGTATTTCACTCCACCTTCAAGTATAACTTCACCTTCGAGTATTTAATATTTCACCTTCAAGTATTTAATATTTCCAAGTATTAATGTGTTCACCTTCAAGTATTTTCACAACTACTTCACTCCAAGACTCCAGGAAGGATGAGACTTACCAGTTCCTCCCTCTTCCTGTTTTCTGGCCGGCAGATCTTTCCATTGCTTTTTTTCCTTTTAATTAAAAATTTTAGTGCTTTCTAAGCCTACCCACTCAAGCTTGGTTGTTCTAGATAAGATTTCTTAGTAGCAGAGTTTAAATCTAGTTAAATCTTATGCCTTATATTCAGTTCAGTCTATTTTGCTTAGGTTACTCAGAAGTCATAGATCACTCATTTTTCTGGGTAAATGTTACAAAACTCAAGATTTACCAAGCATTCATCTTGGCTAAAACAAACAATATTCTAAAATAAGCATCTGACAAATTCAGCAATGGAAATTGTCTCCAATTAAGTAACATAATTGAGAGGCATCTTTGCAAACAATTATTTTCAAAATTTTGCAAATGCTGAACACTAATTGTAACCTAATTCACTATTTGGACAAGTCAGAATTCTCTAAGAATCATTCTTGTTCAATTCTCTTGCCAAAATCGGGAAACGCCACCCCATCATTTCAGATTCTCCATGTATTAAAGCCAGTAATCTTAGGGGCGTCTTCTGTGCTGGCCACTATTGTAAGTTTGAATTTGGTTGGTTCTTATTTCCCCCGTGCCTCGGCGCTTCGAGATCCAGGTTCTGCGCCTGGCCCTGGTGAGTGTTGTGGTCTGCTGCACAGCCCTCCTGCAAGCCTGGGAAGTGAGCCGGGACAGGCGCCATCTCTTCACCTCAGACACGCGCGTCCACATCTCCAGCCCCCAGTCTCAGACCTGCAGGGAGCTGTCGGCTGGTGGGGCTTCCAGAAGGCCCTCGATTCCAGGCAGCAGCTGCTGTCTGTCCCGTAGACCTGAAAGTCAGATTCGTTTCCCCGAGGCTTTCTTAGTTGATCTGCTGATCTGAGTCTGAGGTTCCCTGAATTAGATCTTCTGCTTGAAATACCTGCAGCAATTCTTCCCTTGTCCGCTGAATGATGTGGTAGTTTCTCCTTGAAAAACTGGCTGCTTCTGACTGTTGACCTTGCAGAGCAAAAGTGACAAGGTCGGGCAGCGGCAGAGAATCGCTCAGATGCTGTAACAATTTTGCAGCTTATAGCTACAGGGTTCATGATTAAAGACTGATGTAAGACCCTGAAGGCAGGAAATTCTTAGAAGAAACTAGGCGGTAAGCTGCTTGACATCTGTCTTGGCGTGGATTCTGGGAGCTGACTCCAAAAGCACAGGCACCGAAGGCAAAAATAAACAAGTGGGACCACATCAGACCAAAGAGCTTCTGCACGGCAAAGGAAACCACTGCTTGCAAAGACCGCTGCTGAGTGAGAGACCACGCTTGCCGATCCTGGATCCGACAAGGTGCTGCTGTTCAAACTATCAGAACTCACCGCTCAGCTAGATAATCCGACTTAGAAACGACCATTCCCAGTGAGCGAGCGGGTTAACTAGCAGGGTCTGAGAAAGCAGGCTGGCAAAGCTGAGCAACTATGTTCAGTTCTCCAGCAAACCCACAGGGGCCTCGGTTACTTTAGGGGACGCTTAAGCTTAGTCCAGGGGACTCGGTTTGTCTGGGCGGTTTGGCAGTTCAGAGGCACAGGGAGCAGAGAGGACGAGAGGAAATTCAAGGGCAGAATTAGTGGAGGATGGAGTTCTTACAATTTCAGGACTGCGATTGTCCAATTCTTCTTGGGGAAAAGACAGAGTGGGGAGTCGGAGCCCGCGGCGGCCGTTGGTGTCCAGATGGCTTGGCTCAGTCTGTTGTCAGCAGCGTGCAGGAGGGCTGTGGTTAGGCTCTGGCTCCAGGAAGGGCCCCGAAGGGGGGGCCCTTAAAACACAAATGGGATCTCACCTTTTAAAGCAAAATATCTACATAGCACGTGCCTATAGGGATGGCCTACAGGAAAGGAGACGGCCAAGGTGCCGCCAGGATGCAGAAGCACACAGCCATGGTGTCGCCTGAGGCGTGCACCTCCAGCCCCAGCCGGGGCAAAGGAATCCAGAGCCAAGATGAGCGGCCTCCCAGCAGAGCCTGCTGAGGATTCGGGCCCAGGCGCCGGCTGGGTGCCAGCAGTAAGCCAGGTCTTCTGGGGGTTGCGACTGCCAGAGTGAGCTTGGTCCCAGGAGCGAACACCAACTCCAGGGGTGCCAAGAGACAGAACACAGGGGCCACCAGCCCTGGAGTTCCTCAGCCCCCCCGGGCACCCGCGCTAACAAAGCCGCCTGTTTCCGCAGCAGACGGGCTCACCCGAGTAGCAGTGAGGCACTGGCAGGCTGTGCGCCTGGAGTGCTGCTCACCTGCAAGCAAGGTGTGCCCGTGCCGTGGCACAGCCCGGCTGGGGCTGGAGGGCCGGGCTCTGAGCCAGAAGAGGAAAGACGGGTGCCGCCGGCTTCGCGTCTGGAATCTACAGCTGCCCGGGCTCAGCTGAAGCGCACGATAGGTCTGAGACTCGTGAGGGGCGGGTGGAGGTGCCGTGGGGCTCAGGTGGCGGCAGACGATGGAGACCGCACCTGGGCGGGGAGTCCTCTGGCATGAAAAGGCAAGCAAGGCTGTTCAAATGTCTAGATAAAAACAAGAGCTGCTCAACGCAAACTCGCGGCACTTAAAGGACCGATGCGGCGAACCCCGGCACGGACCACAGAACGGAAGTGCCTGGCAGCGGCGCAGGACGCTCCTGGTGGCAGGACGGCGCTGAGCCAGAGGCCTCGCCCTCTCCCTCCGGGGCAGCCAGCAGCCTCGTGCGGAGCGGGGACGCCGGCGAGGTCCCCACGGCGTTCGCCGGGCCGCCCGCCGGGTGCACGTGTCCGGGTGGGCCCATCTCCCGAGGCACTCGGCCGATGCCGCCTGCCCTGCAGAAGGCCCTCGGGTGATGGGAGAAGAGGCGCCCACCTGGGTAGCTCGGGGCCAAAGAGTGCCGGCTCCGGGCTTTGACGCGTCCACGCAGTCCTCCCTCGCGCGTCCGCCACAGCCCTGCGCCTGCGCCAGAGCACGTGGACGAACCTGGTGCTGCCCGCCCGCGACACGTGTGCAGCTCGACGGTCCTTTGTTCTCCCTCCGCGAGGGCACCTCAGTCACTTGATAATGCTCAGAGGCCTGTGGGGGCCACTCCGCCCCACAGACTTGCAGCCAGGGTTCCTTTTCCCGTAACCCACTTCAGTCTCCTAACTTGTGAGGTCACAACCCGGGGGGGTGGAAATCGGCCCCGGAGGCAGAGGATGAAGAGGGGGTGGCAGCCCCAGTCGGTTCTGGGCACCTAAAGTGAATGAAGGAGCAGACTTGGGGGGCCACACCCTGGTGCCCCCAGCCCCAAAAGGTTAGAGCGAGGCGGGGTGAAGGTACCTGTTGACCTGACCCTGAACACCCAGAAGATTCTACCCTCTCCCCTCACAACGGGAGAAGCTGATGACTGTTCCCTCCAGTAACTGAAAAGCGAACTTGAGATGTGTTTCAAGCAAAGTGACCTAAACTTGGTCAACCCCAACATTTATAGCCCTGTCTCGGTGGGCGCCATTCGCTCTAGAACTCCTGTCTCCACCAGCGGACGTGAAGGCACAGTGGCTTTGTCCAACAAACTGGTCAGACCCGTTCAGGGTCCCAGCCGTGAGCTCCCCTGGCCCCACATGAGCAAATTTCTACCTGCAGCCTTAAGGCCCCGGGCAGTCCCTCTGCACTCACGAGCGTGCGCACCTCCAGCAAGCCGTGGTCTAGCTCACCTGCTTGGGCTCCCGCAAGAACTACCCCGTGCAGGCCCGGCTCTGGGGCCCCTCAGCTGCCCGGGCCCAGCGGAGACCCAGCTCTGCAGTCGTGGTCCATGCAGCCTCGGCACCGCGTGTTTTCGGGCTCCATCCTGGGCGCGGCTTCCAGGGGGCGGACGAGGAGCCTCCGGCTGTCCAGGGCCAGGTCAGGCAGGCACAAGGTGCTCACGCCGCCCGCAGGACACGGACACATCACCCCCAGACGCGACTGCACCCGCGGCCGCCATCGCGTGAGCGCGCCCAGAGGGGCTGCGCCGTCCTCAGCGCTAGACGGGAGGGTCTGCAGCAAGGAAAAGTGCAGCCCGAGAGGGCGCCTTCGCGATGGGATGAGCCTTCGCTCGGCACCGTCGGTTCTTTTACTGACAACTTTTCCTTGAGTCTTGATGTTGCGTCTTGTTCTCTCGTCTCCATTCTCCCTGATGACTCTGCCTCGGCGGCGGCGACTTGCCTTGTTGGCTCAGCCAGCTGTTTGGGCTTCGGCAGTCCTGCAGCTGCGTGCTGGGCGAGGCCAGCACCAAGCACTCTCGCCACGGGCCCTGTGGGCGCCCCTCTGGACTCCGGACTCCCCGGCGTGGCGTGCTGGGGACTCTTCACGTGGTGGGACTGGGCATCCCAGCAGGGTTGGGACGAGGCCCCTTGTGAGCAAAGGGGTGTTCTAGGACTTCGGGGGGCCGTCACGGTCACGCTGTATGCCGAACGCATCAGCGCGAGCTGTTTCCCACCAGCGAGTACAACCCTCCATGGACGTGAGACCATCCTCGCCCTCGTGTGCTCTGCCAGAGGTCAGTCCCTCTGACCACCCTTGTTTCCAATGCCCCGAGGTCAAAACAGGTTAAACCGAGAATTCCGTGCAGGTGCCGCTGGGTGGAGGCCCGGCTGGAAGGTGGGCGTTTGTTTTGTTTCTGATGAATGGTTTGAAAGCACTTACACCCCGTCTTCCCCCCACGCCTTCAGCTCTGGCTGGCCCCGTGTGACGACAGCAAGACGAGTTCAGTTACATATGGCCTTGGATTTCCCCTGAATTTTCTCCAAACTGATGCACTGAGATAACCGTGTTCAAGCCAGTGCGATGCTGTGATTGGGTGAACTATGGTGCCTACCTCACAGTATTACTTAAGCATGTCCATAAACCTCAACTCTGCACGTATATAAGCAAACTCAAGTTCCAGTTCTTGTCTAGAATATTTAGGTTAACACAAACAAGACTAACACTCTTCTATCGAAGTAACGTCGACTTACAGGGTCCCATAGGCTGAGTACTCCGCACCGCAAGTCTGCATCTACGTGCTGTCCCTGAGAGTTGAGTTTTGCACGGCAGCTGTGGGTCTGGCCTGTCGCGCTTCGGCACCTTCTGTGCTGACCATGTCTCAGTCAGACGCTGCGTGCTCTCCGTGTCGTGAGACTGACTTCCGTCCATCCTTCAGCCACTGATCCTTGGGCCCCTGGGGTATGATCCATCTAATGGCAAAGTTTATTTGCTAACACTTGGGGTGATTTTTGCATCTAAATCTATGAGAAATGTTGCCCTATACCTGTCACGTCCTCTGCTTTTGACAACTACTAATCTTTGAATACCTGGTAGAATTCTCTAGCTCTGGACGAAACTGAGTACTGCTCCGTCTTCCTGTCTCCTGGTCCATCTGTCCAGGTGTTCTATGTCCTTCTGATCCAGTCTTGGAATGTTTTTAAAAGTCGTCCCTTGTCTTCTAGCTTGTCCAATTTGTTCCATGTAGATGTTAAGATACTAATAACTGTTGTAACTAATTTCATCTGACTTCATTTGAATTTTCTTTCTACTTTGAGTCTGGTTTAAGATTTGCTTTTGCTTATCTTAAAGATTCAGCTCTAGGGTTCATTAATTCCTTTTCGATCTCTATTTCCCCTTTAATCTTGATTTTCTTCCACTAACTTGGCTTTTTTTCCCTAGTTCCTTTGGGTGTAAGTATACCCAACTTAATTTCTTACAGTGAGGAATGGCAATCTGATATCCAGAAATACTTTCAGATTAGCAATAAAAGCTACATATGAAAATGGAATAAAACCCCATTCAGAAAAGCAATAAAACTGGAAGACATCTAGTGTCAAACTTGCTAAGGCTATTTCAGGATCTGTATAGGCAGTATTACAAAATCTTATTGAAGGATATAAATATGACCTGGACAAATAACATTGTATACCTGGGCAGGATTCCATAAAGTTAATTGTTTACAATTATTGACCTATTATGAGATATATACCAAGAAACAAATTATGAACTGGCTCATGGAGGATTCGCTGTCAGATAGCAAAATTCATCAGAAAACTTTAAAAAGTATGTCATGAAAGGGACACTAGTCTCTGTACTGTAGGGGAAAAGGTAATAACCTATGTACATACTTTGAGGCTACTTCTAGAACTACTTCAGTAAGCAGCAGGTAACTCATGGAACTTAGAAGTAATTCTGTGCCTCTCACCCTCAGTGGTTTGGAGAAAACCTTGACCTCCATTTACACATTCGCTTCGACATTGCCGATCTACAAATACTGCTGGTTCTTTGCAGTCTACTCTGAACTAGTTGTGACGTGTTTATAATAGCCATGTGTCTGACTTTGACACCTCGTGATGGTTTTGGAGCTCTTCCAGAATCCCCGGTGGCCACACCCCTCTCAGCTGTCCAAGCTCAGGTGTGGCTCCTTGGCTCACAGGTAAAGCCAAAGCATCACGTGTTGCTGGCATTCTCATCTTAGTCCTCTATTAGTTGTGTTCAGTTCTTTGGTTCACTATGGTCTTCTAAGATTTAGTTACGCACGCAAGCACTGGGGCGCAGGCCAGAGGTTTGGGGTGGGGGGTGAGAGAATTCACCAGAGACAGAACAGGCAGATAGACTGAAATACACTGCTGAGGGGCGCAGCGGGCAAAGCAGGCAAGGTCTGCAGCACCATGTTGGTCTTCTCCCCGGCCGGCGGCAGGGATTGAACTCCACAGGGCATTGCTTAACCCACTGCGCCACCAGGGAAGCCCTGGTTTACTATGGTCTTTAAGTCGTTCTAAGAGTGAGTGGGAATTTGCTTGATGACCTCACCGCTGGGTGATTTCTGCAACAGTATCTGGCTTGCTAGTTTGTCTGCTGAGGCCTCAGCTATCATGGCCCAGCAGGAAGGAGAACATGTGCCATCTGGGCTGGTGAGTTTTTGTCTGTTTGCCCCGAACCCGGGGTAAGACTGCAGGAGGGAGGCTGTCAGGACTGTCTTGTATGACTGTCTAAATTGGGGACGTTATCTCTGATTTTGTAACTAAGATCTTAAGCAAGCTCTTTGCAGATTCTCATGAGATAAATAAGCATTCATATAAGCAGAATATCCCTAATTATTGGAAATGAGATTGAAATTTTATACTTCAGATGTGCTAAATGAAAATAATTACTTAAAATCAAAGTAAAAAGCGGCATAGACTGGGAGAAAATGTTTGCAAACCATTTGTCTGATAAGGGGTTTGTATCTAGAATACATAAAGCACTTTTAATTGGCTTGTCCTCTCACTGAGTTATAAAGGAACAACCTAGTTAATAATGGGCAAAGAACTTGGATGTTTCTCTGGCGCATTTACACACCGTCAATGAGCTCACGAAAATGTGGTCAAGATGACTAATAATCATTAGGAAGATGCAAATCAGCGAGTCACGGTGAGAAGCTGCTTCTGGCTCCCAGAACACCTGTGGCCAAACCTGGAGCTGCCGGGCCCCCCGCTCCCAGCCCTGGAGGGGACGGGAAGCAGTGGGCTGCTTCGAGAGGCATCCTACACAACCACGCAGCTCCTGGGTGGCCAAAAAGAAACAAAAGGTGCCCACAGTGTTCACACAGCCCTGGTCGTCATCACCCAGAAGCGGAACAAGCCAATGTCCATCTAAAGCGGCCGTGCGCCAGAGGGCCAGCAATGGCCAGGAGAGACCAGCAGCAGCTCAGTGAGACTTAGTGAGGCCCAGTCATGCTCCACGAAGGCCGTCACACACTGACAATTCTTCTGGATTGCCCCCCCGGCATAAACGCCTACAAATGGGTCAGTGGAGACGGCAGCGGCAGCCTGGGGCTGCAGGGGGACCAGGAAAGCGTCTCAAATTGTGATTTTTTGCACAACTGTAAAAATACCAAAAACACACATTGAATCATACACTTAAAGCTGATTTTAATGGTTTGTGTGTTAGGATTCAACTCTATTTTAGAAGTCAAATTCAACTATTTTAAGAAGTCAAGGTCACTGATTTAAGTAAATCCTTGGCAAATGATTAGAGCGCTATCCTCTGTGCTTCGTCAGTGTCCAAAGCTTTTATTCTAGCATTAAGAAATGAGAGAAGATTCCGTTAATCGACTTGGGCAGGGTCCTCCTTAACCAAAACGGCCTTCTTGCACAGGGAGGTGACTTATGCCCACGTGTCTAGGGCTGCGAGAAATGCACACTGACTCCTGAATGAGTCATGGTTATGGACTTACATTCAATGTTAAGTTCTGGCTTATCAGCTTGCAGACCATTTCTAAGATCTTCAGGTAACTTAAAACCTTAGACATAGAATTGACTGTGCCATATGCCTGGATAATTTCTGAGTAGAATTGTGAAATGGGTTTACTAAGCATGATTTTGAGCTGTGATTTTTGCCTCTTTATGAGCTGCAGTGAGACTCAGTCTTTCGGTCTATGAAGAATGTGCTCATTTCTTGCCATCGAGAAGCTGCATGAGGAAGTGTGTGGCGGTGGGAGCAGAGTTCACAGTTCTGGTTGCACAAGTGCTGGTGTGTGAAATCCGTTCCAGCCACCTACCCCCTGGCTTTGTGGGAAAGCTACTTCAAGCGAAGTAACTGGCTATCAATAATCTGATAATTAATAGCAGTATTTAAAGTATATCTGGGAGCAGTTGTAGAGAAATACACCAGGGCATGTACTTCTCAAGGAAGAGTAGTCCTGTCCTAAAGGACCAGCCCCCTGAGGTATTGTTCCCCAGACCCCTTCACGCACTGAAATTCTCAAGGACCTGTTTAGATTTCAAAGTCCAATCAGATTCCTTATAGAAACTTCCAGCAAAGCAAATAAGGCCTAGCCAGTAAACGAACATTCTTGGTACACCCATGTATATAATCAGTTCATCAGTTATCAAGAATTTTCTTTAAAAGTGGAGACAGTAAGGAAAGATGTTTAGGTGGAGCACTGTAAGATGGGCTCCCACTCTCTGGGAGTCACTTACCAGCTCTGTTATAGACACTTGATGACATAGCAAAATGATTATGAAATGTAAGTGAAACTTCCATTTCTCATCTCCCCTCCCCCCCCCAAAAAAAGAACGTACTTCAACTCCATGGGCATGTACATGTCATTTCCGATCTGTATATGTCCTTGTTCTTTGAACTACTGGACCACCTCATCTGTTCCCTCTTACACTAAATGTTTCCTCTGTCATCTTTATATTTGTATTAGTCATGTTTTACCTTTTGCCTTAAATTCTTTTGACCCGGTTTCAGTACCTTGGAGAGCTCACTAGCTGTCGAAAGCTGAATTTCAAATCAGTGGGAAATGGCTGTCTAGTTTTTAATGTTTCTGGCCCCCCGTCTGAAAGGAAGCAAAACTATAGATCCCCTAAATCACCTCAGATACAAAACTGAACTCTAGGTGGATTTCAGATTTAAATGTAAGTAAGTGTAAGAACTACGTAAACAGACCGCAAGAACATTCAAGTAAAGATGTGATAAACATTGGAACAGGAAAGTACATCGCTTGAATATTAAGCATGCTGAGTCATCTAGCTGACACATAGATATCCTGTGCTAACAGAGACACCTTTTAAGCCTTCATGAAAAGGATAGACATGTCCTCAGGCTGTCATTTGTATTTTGACTGTATTATGCTAATTCAAGACTTTAAACTTTTAGTCCAGTCTCATTTGGTATATTTCTGGGTTTTCTGTCTTGCCGAGCCACTATGCCCATGTTGCTCTATCCAGCTCTGTAGGGTCTTTAAGCGTCATGAATGTAGATGGATGACTACTTGTGAGGACATTTTTCCTGGGTCATCAGTGAATTTACCCTGTTAGCTTATTAAAGAAACACTTTAAACGTACACTCACTGTAGAAATCTTGCAAAAGAAAGCTAGATTGTCTAAGAGTTTACAATGACCACGTCTTATGGAAGCAGAAGAAGAAACTGGGCAAGCTGGTTGTCTCTGGCTACTGGGTGGATGGGGACAGTGAGAAACTGCACTGAATATTCCTCACCTTTTGAAACTTGAACCATGTGAATGGATTGTTTTGTTTTTTCAATTAAAATGTGATTACTTTTGTCCCAAGGGAGATTCTCTACCCATTCAGTGGTTTCCGAGGTCACCGCTGCCTTTTACTGTCAGGTGTGAACATAGGCCCGTCCCCCACCAAAGTTTGCAACTGGTCTGCATGGCCCTGTGCCCGGGGCGTGGGCATTGATGGTCTGGACCCCCCTCAGTTGGAGTCTGTCCTAGGGTGCCATGAGATCTTGCACAAAAGGTACCGCCTAAATAGCTGCTCAGTAGGCAGGACTATGACTATGCCATAGAATTAGACCGAGACCTTGGATCCGGTGTCTTAGAGCAGGTTCAGTTTGGCGATGGCGTTTTAGGCGGGAATTCTTTGGAAGTGGCTGTCCTGTGCACAGTGGGGTGATTGGCAGTTCCCCGGCCTCCCTTAGACGTCAGTGCCATCCCTTCCCCAGCAACTTCAACCAAAACCTAATCCGAATTTTGTCAACTACCCCCTGGGGCAAAAGGGGTCCGAGTGGAGAACCTCTGACTTAGCGTCAAAAAACACAGCCAAGTTAAGTGCCCTACGTTCTCCACACTCTGCTCAGCCTAGTGTAGCAGGGCGACTCAGTGAGCAAACCTCTCCCCGGGGCACGAGGATGAATGGCCATCCTGGGCGGGGCATGGGCCTAGAACCTCCTCTTCACCTTCCACCTCAGCTCATTGTAAGAGCAAGTCTCCCGGCTTCCCTGTGCCTGGGCCAGGTGCCAAGCCAGGGTCTGGGATCGGAGTCCGGGGTCGTCTCCCAATCTACGCTCGCCGTTGCCTGTACTACCTCGCAATGAGAGCATGTCCCCTGCCTTGGCTCTGCAGTGCTTTCAAGATCGTGTTGGCTTGGAGCAAAACAATGAAAAGGTTCCCACTGCATCCGGGCTTGCACTTAGAGTCTACGAAAGTCTCGTGTCTACACCCTCGCCACATAGTGGCCCGACGGGCATCCAGGTTAGGGCACATTCCTGACTCCAGGGAGCCAGAGGAGGGGTGTCTGGCCTGGGCAGCGGGGTCGCATGAGCTCGGGGTGCACTGCTCAGAGCCACCTCGTCTTTGCACATGTCACGGGCTCCTGGGTCATGGCTGTCTTCCGCTGTCGCCGTCCTCAGCCCATGGAGCTACCTGCGTTTCCCTTACAGGAGCAGAAGGACTTTCTGCCAGGGATTAAAACAGATTGACAGGCAAGCATCTGTCTAGCATCTGAAATTGATCCTAGAAATTGACACTAATGGTCATTTCTCTGTGCAACCCTGTCATGGATAACAGTCCACCGATGGAATGGAGGTAGACACTTGACTCAAACCAGAAAGAGCTGGAGCAGGCACTGTGCCCCAGAAAAACTGACCTCCCCAGACAGGGAGACGGCTCCAGTGAGCTTCCAAGGCCTCTTACGGTGAGTGGAAGGGCCAGGCTGGGGGGTGGCATCTGGCCAAGCATGCTGGGTGGGACTAGGACTCACTGACCATATACCAGCTCAAACAGGTGACACTAGTGACACTGCCTAAATGTTCGTGCAGGCACTAGCTGTCAGCAGAAGGGTCCACGCTCTCCAAGGGCAGTTGTCTGACTTGTGTGTCACCCAGGAATGTTGAGACGTCCCGCTTGAAGGTCCACGAGGAAACTCTGGAGACTTAGGTCCATCCATGCAGTCCCAGGCCAGCTATCGGCACAGACTGGGCAAATCCCACCCAACTCTTTGATCCTCATGCCCAGACGGGTCAGGCTTCTCCCCAGCCATGTGACATGATTGGGGGCTCCCAGTGCAGTGCGCCTGGCCTGTCAGCTGTCGGCTCCCAGCTTGGGTGGTTGGTCTGAGGGGAAGCTTAATGATGTCACCCTATGTTGGGCTCTTCCCTCCCTGAGAGCAGAGCTGGAGCTGGGTCAAGGACTCAGCCAGGGACCTTATTTCGGAGGCTGTTCCAGGAAGTGTGGTGAGGAATATAGTAGATTTTCGCCTTTCCTGTATCAAAAAATAAAAAGTGCTTTAATTCTGCTTAATACAGAGGGCAAGGCAGACCCACAGCAGACTGATCCCTGAGAGAATCACGTAGTGTCTCCAGAGCGTGACAGAGGACCCAGGATTGGGACACTTGCCCACCTGCTGCCACCCCCATGGGTTGAGCTGCGCTCTGGGGTGCTTGCTCCTTCCTGTGCAAGTTTGCACCTTAAAGTGGCTGAGTCTTCTCCAGCCTGTCTTGCCCAAGGCTGCAGGAACTGTCTGGAGCTGTCCAGCACCATGGTGCTGAATCAAGCGGTGCATGGCCTGGTAGCATCAGCTAGAGATGTCACCAAGCCCAAACCCCATTGTAGTCCACAGGGCACCGGGACAGGGTGCTGCTGACCCCTGGACTTGCCAACGACATGCCCAAGCCCCATCCTAGCCTGGCTCTCTTCTGTGCCTGTGCCATTCCATCGGCCAGACAGCCCCGCTCCACTGCTTCTCTCTGCGCCTCTTATACCACAAGCAGCAGCTCCACGCACGCTAACTCACCTGACACTCCGCTGGACAATGAATGGTGGGGAGTGAAGGGTACTGTGAGAGTGGGGAGATGATGGCTTCGAGGTAGAGATGAGAAAACGGCCGGGCACGTGGCACATTTGCCAACAGAACCCTCACAATGTCCATGATCTCAGACCTTGTCTCGCCAGCAGACCTTCAAGAAGCCCCTTTGTGGTTTTTCCAGGACCTCCGTGGGTGCTGTCTTGAACTTGGACATTGGTCTGCCTGGGAGGGAATGCGGCGCCATCGTGCAGATAAACAGCTGTCTCTGCTCACCCTCCTGAAGCCCTGCCTTCTGCACTGTGCTGTTCACATCAGTGTGCACACTCAGCTTTGGGGAACCTCTCCTGCCCCTTGGGTGAGTGGGGAGAACCACTTCCTGGTCCTCCCACATTGCCCAGACAAGGAGCTTCCATGCCGGGTTCCTTTGTCACTCGTGACCTGCAGGGTTCTCCCCAGTCGTCCCTCCTCACGGCTTCACCTGTCACTGGCAAGTCCCCAGTAACCGATCCACCTCGTGGTCAGTTTCCTGGACGGGTCCAGGCCCTCAGCCAAGGCTGTGTCTGGCACACCTGAGGGGGTTGCCGCCCTGCCGGTCTCTCCCATGGGCTGGCCTTGCTGAGCTCCAGCTCTACTCCAGCTTGCCCGTCACTGAGCTTAGCCTCGTCAGAGCCTTTGTGGGGAGCTTTACCACCTCAGACGTGCTGCCCCCCGCCCGGCTTGGCTCTCTGGGTGGCTTCAGTCCACAGGCTCGAACGACACCTGCCGTTTTCTCTTCTGCATCAGTTTAAGGCCCCTTCACTGGCTCTTCCTTTGCCCATGATCTCAGCTGTGTCCTGGCTAAGAACCTACATCAACATGGACTTGTGAGAATTCCCCAGGTGGTCTCGTCTGGATAAAGAAGGGGTTAAAATACTGAGACCTGGTGGAGGGGAAGGGCCAGGATAGGTCAGCTGGCTCTGGGCAGGGCTAGGGCAAGAAAAACGTGTACCAGGATCTTCTACCTAAAACGTCCCGTCTTTCCTAAAGATGGCATATTCTGCAGACACACGTGGTTCCATTCACCTGAGTATCCACTGAAACTACCTAAGAGGGGATTTCAAAGCAGCTCCAAAGCAAACGAGCAGGAAGAAACGGAGTTGGAGTAACTGAGGTAGAGGAGGAGGAAACGCCGAGAACAGCCACTCTTGGCCTTGACACCACGTCCGCACATGAGCCAGGGGGCCACATTCTAGGGGGAAATCCTGGAACCGAAAACTCTGTCTGCAGACCAAGGCCGACGTGAAAGACTCGATAGCAGGGTTGCTGTAGACTAGTTCTGGAGGAAATCTCCAGGAAGTAAATGAAGAACAAAGATGAAAACAGAAGGTGCAATACGACCACGAGGAAAGCCCGCCCTGGAGATACAGGACATGCACAGTTATGGAGAAATCAGAGGAGCCATTAGTGAAATGAGTTTTTCCAATGCTTTTCCAGAACTGGATGTGACTTCCTAGACAGGAAAGTCTCCCCAAGTTCCCTGCGCGCCAGTCCCCACGCGTTATAAAACTGGAGCGCGACAGGTGAGGCCATTCACCTCCAGAGAGAACAAGCCCCACACGCGGGCTGGGGCCGGGGTGTCTGGGTGTCCCAGTGGCACCCCAGAGGGAATTCGAGAGCAACACCTCCAAGAACATGTAGGGAAGCCCAAACCCCATCTGAACTAGCAAGCATCGTGGGAAAGACGTAGAACCCTGTGGGTTTACCTCCTATGAGCTCCTGCAGGAGCTTCTGGAGAATGCGTCCCAACAAAGCAAAGGACTGAGAGTGGGAGGTGGGATGGAGGAGACGGAAGGTGACATGGCTGACACGAGACCAGGGCGAGCACTGTATGCCGAGGCTCCGGAGAATAGGTCAGTTCGAGCGCTGCCGTTAGAGGCCCCCTGCCCCCTCGCAGGAGGTCCGGGACGGTGAGTCTGGAAGAGCTTTGTCATCACACGTGAATGTTTGACTTCTAAGTTGTAAGTCCTTTTGCTTCAAGATTTTATGACGCCGCCCTGGTGGCACAAGGGCTGAGTGCCACACTGTGGAGCTTCCGTGGTCACTGCAGCGCGAATTCGATCCCCGGCCAGGGAGGGACCCACAGGGCGCAGCAGACCGCTCCTGTGTTTTAGCAGATCTGCCTGTTCTGTTCCCTGCTCTGTCCCTGGTGAATCCTCACCACCCCCCGCCACGTGCCTCTGGCCTGTACCCCAGTTCTTATGTGCATAAGTAAAATATTTTTAAAAATTTGACAGTTTCAGTTCAAACATCTTGGACAACACTAAGCAAAAGTTACCTATTTTTTTTTCCAAACAAAAACTACCGGTTGGCTGACCCAAAGCGTCGCATGTCCCAAGAACTTTTGTGAACAACTTCATGATGTAATTTTTAAGTTATTCCCATTAACTATTACATGAATCTTGTGGTCTGATAGCACACTTTAATTAAGGTAAAATCAAAGACGTTTAGGACCGAGGATAATAAATCGCTACCAAACAACACAGCATCCGCAGACGGGTCTGGGTGGCGGAGCCGGCGAGCCAAGTACTCAGCCTGCTGGGCTCCGCTTCTGCACCCCTTAACCGGTGACCCATGTCCTCTGCACTGCGTCTGCGTTGCTGGCGGTCAGGCTTCCATGCCGGCACGCCTTCTTACGCTGATTGGGGGGGGCGCACCCAGCGGCGGTTGGAAACAGGCGCAGTGGCCCCCCCACCCCCCCCACATCCGGGGCCAGGCTTGCTGCAGGAGGTTCAGGGTACATGGCCCAGGGAGGACACTGGCCTCCCGCACAGGGTGGCTCCCCAGAGGTCTACGCTTCTCTTCCCAGAGGGAGTTGCATGCTTGTGTGTTTGAGCATTTGAATCGGCTGCGCTGGCCGCGCCCCTGGCCACGGGACGAGTCCGCGTCTGCTCTCCGGTCGGGAGGGCATCGGCTGTCCATCACTGAGGTAGCGGCCTACACGTTCCCACGAACACCACGAAGCAAGCGTGGAGCGGGTGCTCAGAAGGGGAGGAGGGGGCACAGCCTTCACAGACCCTGAGGGCGCTTCCTGCAGACCAGAGTGCAGGGCACCCCAAAGGCCCAGGGGCAGACATGACGGCCGGGGCAGGCCGGGGCTTGCAGTCCACCCAAAGAGGTGGACAACGGCCTGTGCTGCCCCAACCCCTCAGAGGCTTAGGACGTAGGGTCTGGTGACTGGGGCTGTGTGGACAGGAGGCAGCAGGTGGACGCCGTCTCAGTCCAGTTCCAGTCCGTCCAGACTGACCGCTGCTCCTTCAGAGACGCACGCGTGAAGGCGAGTGCAGGGGTCTGGGGTGGGGCGGGCAGGTCACGTGACTGCTCCGGTCACCTGCGGGGTGGCCACAGGGTGGGCTGACTGCTGCTCTGTGCTGTTGGCCCAGGCCGTGGCCCATCCTGGAGCCCCCCGGGGAGGGGCGCGGGGCCAAGGGGGCAACTTGGGAGGCAGGTCCCTGAAGCCGGTGGCCCGGCCTAGTCCAGCAGTCATGGGTGCCCAGGGGCTGCCCCGCCATGAGCGGGGCAGGGCAGCCTCAGCTCATGCACCTTCATCGTCGTTAAGTACCGGCCGGTGCGGGTCCTGGAGTGCGACCTGCCGGGCGGCCCGGCCCAGCCTTCGAGGCAGCAGCAGGGCACAGGCGCCCCACACTGGGAGCTCCCCCAGGGAGCAGGCAAAGCCTCCCGGCGCCCCCTCCCTCCGGGCCTCTGGCTCCAAGGAGCCCCGCTCACCTCCATGGAACCAGGTGGCAACCCCAGGAGCGTTAGCGGGGAGCACAGAGCTTGGTCTCCACGCTGGGGCCTGGAGGGGCCTGGGGAGAGGGTCACGTCTCCGTGTCCCCTGTCTCCTCCCACCCTCGTCGCCACTGCCAGCGCCACCTGGAGGCCAGAGCATCAGGGCGGGGGGGCGGGAGCAAGGCGGGTGGGGGGAGCCCAGTGCGCCAGGGGCCCCCGAGGGTTCAGCCGTGGAGCTGGCGTTCCTTCTGGAGCCAGGGGCTCGCCAGGCACTCCCTCCAAAGATGGGGCGTGTCAGGGTGTGGCCCCAGCCCGGCTGACCCCGCCCTTCCCCATGTACCCCAGGAGTCACAACCTGGGGGAGGCAAGCAGCACAGACGGTTCCCTCATCAGGTGGGGTCCCAGCAGTGGAGCCCCCGTAGGTGAGGGGACCCCACTGGCACCTGGGAAACAAGCCTGAGTGGGGAGCAGCGACTCGGCGTCCGTCCGGCCCACGGGAGCCCAGCGGCACTGCCAGGGCGGCCTGGGGGTCAGCGCACTCGGCCTCCGCTCTGGGAGTCCCCGTGGGCACCGAGGGTCAGGCCCGTCCTCGCAGAGGCCTGTCCTGTCCTCGTAGGGGCTCCTCTGGCTGGTCTGTTTGGCCCCAGCCCCGGGGCTGCTGCTGGCCAGGCGTCCGCAGACGGGCCAGGACGGAAGCTTCTCCTCGGGGTGCGGCAGAGCCAGTTCCACCTGGGGAGACCGGCCTCCCTGGGGGTTCTGCTGCGGCCGGCGGCCGTGGCCATGCCTGGCGTCCCCAGGGCCTGCCCTGCGGGTCCAGGCTGGCCGTAGCTGCTGGCAACGGGCCTCTGATGCCCGCTGCTCGCTCAGCGAGGGCTGGCCCCTCACTCTCGCCCTGCGGCCAGGACTCGGGATGAATCGGGCTGGTCAGGCCCCACGCGCCCCTCGGCTCCCACTGCCGAAGCGTGACCTGAGCCCAGCGGGCGGCAGACGAGATGCTCCCTCCAGAAGGGAAGAGCCGCGGGCTGGCAGGCCAGGGTCGGGGAGCAGCCCGGCCCCTGCACCCACTCGAAGAACCCCTCGGGGAAACCCCCTCCCCCACACCACCCACCCCACCCCTTCAAAACCATCTATTCCTGGTGCTGCACTGGGGCGTTGCCATAGCAACTGGCAACGCAGGCGCCTGGAGCTGGCTTCTCCGAGGGTTCTGCGGGGCCTCGTGGTTGGCAGAGCAGTTGCGTGAGCTGGCGCCATCTGCTCTGAGTGGTGAATTCAGACCCTCCTCCTTCCTTCCTCGCCGTAAACCAGGACCCAGGTGCAAGGACCCAGCACAAGGACACAGGGGCCTCTGCCCTTCAGTGGGCGCCCCTAGTCCCAGAGCGGAAGCCTGGGGCTGCTCGTGGTGGGCCCGGTGCCCACCAGGCATGGGGCAATCCAAGACTGGAAACCGGAGGCCGTGGGGCAGGCCGTACGGCAGAGGCGGGGCCTGGCTTCAAGCATCCAGCTCAGAGGGGCGCAGGGGCTGAGCACAGCACTATGATGCTCTCGGCAGCCGCTGCAGCGCAAGTTCGATCCCCAGCCAGGGAGGGGCCCCACAGGGCGCAGCAGAGCTCTCCTGCCTCCCCGCTGCTCCCTTCAGCAGTGGATTTCAATCAGTCTGCTTGTTCTGCTCCGCGCTCTGTCTCTGGGGAGTCCTCTCCTGCACCTCTGGCCTGCATCCCAGCTCTTGTGTGCATGAATAACATCCAGGTCAGGGCAAAGGCAGGGAGTGAAACCCCCTCCTCCCTCCGCCCCTGACTTCCTGCGGGAGCGCCCCATTTGCCACCGAACCCTTCCAGTGGCCACAGCGGAGGGAGTCAAGGTGGAGAGACTCGGAGAGGAAGGGAGGAAAGCTCAGCCTCTGACTAGGACAGGAGGCTTCCGCCAGGCGCCCAGGCTACTCGGCCTCTGGAAGGGGGGGGCGCGCTGGTCTCAGCAGCCACTGCAGAGGGCAGAGACCAAGCGCTCTTGGGCTCCACGAGGTGCCCCTGAATGCCCCCACTGCGCCAAGATGCCCCCGCAGGTCCGCCCTGCCGGTTCCCGCGAGGGAAGAAGCGGCCGGGGCTGCGCTGGGTCACGTGTTCACGCCTGGACTAATCGCTCGGGGCCTGCCGCTTGCTGAGCTTGTCCGTCCCAGGGGTTCATTCCGCAAGTGCAGCAGCTCCCAACGTGGCCCCCGGGCCCGGGAGACAAACCGGGCTAAAATCCACAGGGCTCCTGGCCACCGCGCAGGCACAGCCCAGCGGCCCGTGACCCCAAAGTCAGCTTCTTCCCCCAGCGCACTCACCTGATGGACGGCGCGGGCTTGGGAGAGCCTGGCCGTGCGGACGGCTGTGGTGCAGCAGGCACCCCTCAGAGAACCGCCCTCCCGTCTTCCAAGGGGTCTGGACTGTGACCGGCCCGCTGAGGGGAGCGGGGAGCCGCAGGTGGCGTCACCGACGCGGCCCGGGTGGTCAGGAAGGCACCGGCTGCACTGGGAGTGACCGCACACGCGGCCAGCGCCGGCACAGGGCGTGCACTGGTGACCTGCTTTACATACATTATCTCAGCAGGCACCGACTCACGGGGAGATGCTAATAACGATAATTCCTCCAAAGAGCTTGTTTCGCACACGGGAGGCCTGCGGAGCAGCGAGGTTAAACAGCTGCGGCGAGGCCGTGCCAAGGCGGAAGCCGCCCTCCCCGCGTCCGGCAGCAGCCAAGCGGCGGGGGGAGCCGTGCCGTGGACTCGAGGTGCTCCCCCAACCCCACTGGGCTGTGCCTGCGACCCCCAGAGCCACCCAGGGCCGCTCTGCATGAGCCCACTGGGCAGCGGGCTCAAGGGGACAGGGTCACAGCCAGGACGCATTTCACCCTCTCGGCCGCCAGCCCGCCACACAGCACACTAGTCAGAGCCGGCCGCACGGCCGACCCCCAACCCGAGCACCATGAGGGGTCGGGTGCCCGGCTGACCCAGGGACACAGGAAATCACGCGGGCACTGCATTCTAGCCCCTTAAAAGGATGGCTGTTTTCATGAAGTGGGGGTCCCCTGAATGGGCAGGGCTCAGCTGAAACAATGGCAGAAAAGACCTCAGGAGAGCTGTCCTCCTCCCTGGGACTGGAGACTGCCTTCCCTGCCTGCGTCTCAGCCGGGAGCAGGCCCACCCCAGGCCTGGTGCACAGCTGGGCTTGCTGGCCCTTCCTGGGCTCCTGGGCCTCTGTGCGCAGCCACGGCCCCGAGGAGAGGCCTGAGGGTGGGCGGGGCTTGCAGGGTCTGCACTGCTGCAGGGCCGGAGAGAAACAGAACACGGGGCCCGTGAGGACGCCCTGACATTCCAACTTCAGTCTCGATAAACACGGGAGCGTCACGGCAAACGCGCACCTGTGGCCCTGCTCCGGGAGCCCTCACCGTCCAGCCCCCGCCGGTCCGGAAAAGCCCGCTCTCCACGCACCTTTCAGCCGCCTGCCCGCCCGCCTTCCAACACAGGCAGGCGTGAAAGCGTGAAGAGCTGTCTTGGTTTTTAAGTTCAGGTTCCTCAGCCCGAGAAGGAACTGGAAGGTGGCAGGGCGGGTCTTCGGTGAGGCTGTGCGGCACTGGGGCAGTGGTTCTCAGCGGACTGGGGGGGACACTGCTGCCCGGGGGGCTGCTCCTGCGGCCTGAAGAATGGGGAGCGGAGAGGGTGCATCCGCGTCGACGCAGCTCCACCCACCCTTTCTCAGCGAAGGAAGACCAAGACAATTTGCAAACGTGCCATAGAGATTTTAATGAAAAAAATTAGAAAAGTGCATTATTTTACAACACTCCCGTAAATGATTCTTTCCTTTTCTGTAAAGACATTGTAAAATATATACAGGACTGTTTAGTGCATTCGTTACAAAAGAAAGATGCAATCCCTTGCATAAATCACATATGTTACAGGGCTGGGTGTCTACTCGGACTTGTAAACATTGGTGACAGTTTGTCTTGTGTGTTCATTCTTCAGGTAAGCTGCGGTAATAAATACCTCTGATAACACCTGATGGCTGTCTCGTTCTGGTAAGCTTCAGAAGGGCATTCTAAGGCCATTTGTGAAGGTGCTCTCTCCACAGACGGAGAAGGCCGGAGAAGAGAAACGAAAGGAAAACGAACAGCAACGGCAGGCTTCCGCCTCGGTTCTGGGGGCCCAGTGCAGTCACTGGTTCTGCCAGGCCGGCGCGGCTCCCACCCGAGGTCCAGCCTGGGCCACGGCCTGCCCGTGTCCAGAGCCCAAGCGCCCGCCCTCGTGGGAAGGGGAGCCCCTGCGAGGGGTCCGGCAAGCCGTTCCACCCCGCCGGAGAGGGCCAAGCTGCCCGGCTCCGGCCAGAACCTGCCCGCTGCCCACACCCCTCCCGGGAGAATCTGCATCGCCCCCAGCACGGCGGTATCCAGCAAAGCGAACAGAGATCCAGATGCTCACACGGCACACACGCACTCACACTCAACCCCCGGCGCCCAGAGGCGCGCACGAGGACTCGCACCTCCACCCGCGGCCGGTGCTGTGCCTGCCACCCCCGGGGGGCCGTGGGACTCAGCCTGGCTGTGTGCTCGGTGACGAGTGCCGCATTAAGGTTCTAAGGTGCAGGGACACAGTTAATCGTGCGTCTCGGGGACCGTCGGCACTTCTTGGCCTGCTGGGAACCAACTAGAAGCCCTCCGCCCGGGCCAGCAACTCATTGGTTTCCGGTCGTCTCTGCCGTCTGCCTGCGTCTCCTGCCCCCCTGCAAGCCTTGAACGCCATCCGTGCCCCTGCGAGGGGCTCTCCCCGTGGGGGCACGGCCCCTGCTTAGCCGCTGCTCCCTGGTGCCAGCAGGCCCTGGGGCGCGCCGTGGGGGTGCTGGCCACCAGGGTGGGGGGCTGGGCTGACCTCGGGCTCCCTCCAGCCCCGGAGGCTGTCAGGAGGCTGTGGGGGCCGAGTAAACAAATGTATAATTAGCCTTCCTCAGGAGCTGCTCCTCGGAGGCGCCGTCAAATTACAGAGAAATCTCGTTAATTGTGGGTTCTGCTCCACCAGGTTCCCACTAGCTGTGATTTTCCTCTCATTGGATTTTTATTTTCTACCCAACTTGTAAAAGTCAGCTCTAAAATCTAAAAAGGCACCTTCTGGCTCCCTCCCCCGACCCGGCTGCTGGAGACTGGGGCATCGGGGCGTCAGTGACCCACGGGAGGACACTGGCGCCGCCCGAGGCCGGGGCCCACACTGAGTAGCCTCAGAAAAGGCCTCGAGGCAGCCCCAGGGTGCCGGGCCCACTGCCGGGGCTCGGCAGGGACAGGGCACCACACTGGGGGGCGTCCATCCACACGAGGCAGGCCAGGCCCCGAGCGAAGGAGCAAGAGGCTGTGCCTGGACCGTGAGGTCTCCGGAGAGAAGCCACAGGGGCTCAGCCTCCTTCCTGCAGAGCCCCACCCCCAGGAAAATCCCCAAGAGCCTGGTGCTTAGACTGCTGGAGGGAAGGTCAGGGAGCAAGACAACTGCACACCCCCCACCCCTGCCACGGCAGAAGGGCAGAGAAGCGGCGTCCGAGGTCTCGGCCTGACCCTGGGTAAGGAGCAGGGAGGCACCGGGCTGAACGTGCCTCTCCCCCTGCCCGGCCTGTGACGCCACCGCCCGAGCCTTCCCCGCATGTGGCCAGACCCCCGCCCCTGGAGCGGTGCAGGGCCAGGAGCAGGCCCCTTCCAAGCCTCCCCGCCCGGCCCACCCAGCCCACAGGGCGCGCTAGCCTCCCTGCAGAGGGCCTCGGGCACACGCCAGGGCCTGGCACAGCCAAGCCAGCCGACCCATCGGAGGGACCCAAGTGCAGCAGCTCCTGCAGGAGGGGCACACACCTGACACAGGACAGGACGTGCCGTGACAGGAAGAGCGGAGATGGAGGAAAGAGAACGGAGGTGTCGGGTTTAATCAGGATGCAAATCCTGGGAAGTCAGGACCCTCCTGTAGCAAGTGGGGTGACTGCAGAGACTAGGGGCCCTGGGCTGTCTCAAGATGGGGCACCCACGTGGGGGCCCAGCGAGGAAGCTAAGTCAGGATGTGCTGTTATAAAGGGGGGCTGGCCAGAGGATGGCTGCCCCAGAGCCCGGCAGCCTTGCAGGTGGGGGTGACAGCAGCCCTGCACATCCTAGGCCAGGCTGCTACCAGAGGGGACCAGGCAGACTCGGGGTCCTCAGGTCTTGGCCCAACTGGAAGGAAGCTGAAGGAAGTTGCTGGAAGGAAGCAGCTCAGGCCCAGAGAAGCGAAGGATTTCAGCACCCCGGGCAGGTCCGTCACCCCAACAGGACTGTAGACACCCCCCCGAGCCTGCGCCCTGAGCCCCAGCCCCTCTGCCGCTCCCCACGGGACCCTGCCCTCTGCACCGGACCTGGGCGAGGTCCCCCCTCCAGGGAGAGACCCCCAACAAGGGCAGTGCCTGCAGGAGCACGTGCAGGCCTCAGGGGCCCGGTCACAGCTGGGGGCAAGCGAGTCCCCGGCGCCTGAGCCTGAATGGCTGGCCCCGCTGTCGTAGCCTCACGCTGCTCTTTGGTAAAGCTGTGGGGGCCAGTGCCGAGAGGAGAGCAAGGAGCCCCCCAACGACGGGACTCGGCTGGGTGAGCCCAGGCTGGCTTCTCGGAGCTCCCCGGGACGGCGGGAGCTGGAGGGCCCGTGGCGCCCAGGCTGCGCGGTTGGCAGAGCGAAGGACCCGAAACAAGCGTGCCTGCGGGCGCTGGGCGCTGGAGCACGGGAGGCCCGCCGGACAGTGCACTTGGGCCCGCCGGGCCGGGCCTCCGCCCCAGACAGCACTCCCGTGTCCCTCAGGCCTTCCTCAAAGGGCCCAAAGCTGGAGCTCCAGGACCAGCCTCAGCCACTTCCCACCGGCTGGGCTTTGAGTCAGACCCCCAGGGGCGACGGCGGGCGGGGCAGGGCGGCGAGAAGCCCACGAGCGTGCGGGCACAGTGCATCCCCGGGATCCTCGCGCCACTCCGTGCAGGGTCCCACTCAGTCTGCGGCTTGGTCGGGGCCCTGAGCCAGAGGTGAGGCTCCCCAGCCAGGAGTGGTCAGCCTCGGGTGTGCGGGAGCCAGGCCGGAAGCCTCCGCCAGGACCCAGCGGGGACCCGGCTCGGACCTCTGGTCATGGGCCCAGCCGCTGCGGGCGAGGCCTCAGGAGGGCTGCCCACCCACCCGGACCGCTTGGGCCTGCCGCACGGGCCGTGGCCAGCTCTGGGGAGAGGGCCTCGCTGCACTCCACGGCATCCATCCCAGCACCGGCAGCTCCTCGAGGCAGAGCCGGCAGGGCCTGCGTCCCGTCATCATCCTTAAGAGCAGGCGGGCTGGGGCCGGCACCCCCACGTCCGCAGAGGCGAAGTGCGGGAGAGGCACTCGTGCCCCTTGGCGGGCGCAGGGAGCCCCATCAGCGGAGCGCACGGGCACAGTCCAACGGCGCCTGGCAGCACCGGCTCCGGGCATCCAAGCAGAAGCCTGCGCCAGAGCCGGCCAGCCACACGGCGCAGGGACGGCACAGGCCACAGCCCGGCGGCTGTCTCTGGGGACCACAGCTGCACGGTGGCTCCGTCCGGGCCGGCCCGCTGGCCTCTGCCTGCTGCCTGCATGCGGCTGGGCGGGTCCTCCCAGGTGCCTGGGACACTGCGGGGCAGGAGAGGAGTGAGCTTGGGCACCAGACCCTGCCGGGCTCCTGGCCGCACTCCTGGAGCCTCTGCTGCCCCCAGAGCCCCCCTTTGGGTGCTGATGCAGACGTCTGCTTAGCAGAGCTCCTTCGCCTGAGAAACCACCAGCGTGGCAGTCAGCGCCCGCCCCGGCCAGGTCCAGACCTTCCAAGAGGGTCTAGCTGGGGTGTGGCCTCGGACGTCTCTTAGATTCAGCAAAGAGAAAGCCCTGGGGATTTGGGGAAATGCTGCTCGAGGCAGGCCGCTCGCCAGACAACTCTGCGTGCTGTGACCAGGAGCGAGGCTGTGGCCGGCCGGAGCTGCTCCTGTGCTGGGGAGAAGTGACGTCTCTTGACTAACCCACCTGAGGCTGTAGGCGCCACCCTCCACACGCCGGGCGGGGGCAGAGGGTGGGACGCCGGAACGCAGCAGCGGGGCAGGGGCCAGAGCCTGGAGGCGGTTCGGCAGGTCCTCGCACTGGTCCACGGTCACTGCCCTGCAGTCCCGGCGAGTCTGGGTCCAGGCCGACCAGTCTGTATCCGTGTCTGCTGGGCTTGCCCTTGGGGGCGCCAGGGCCCTCCCATGTTCGCGGGGGTGTGGGTGTTGCTCCCCGATGGAGGGCGTCCCAGCGGGACTGGGCCCTGCACCCCGCGCTGAGGGACAGGCTCTGGCCCCCGCAGCCCGACCCGGAACGGCCAGTTGTGGAGCGAACAGACACAGGTGACTGTCTCCCGCGAGCGTGTCTGGGTCCCGGTTTAGCGGTCCGAGGGGCGCCCGCTCCTTCCACGTGGCCCCGCTCAAGGCCGCATCTCCGAGAAGACAACGTTAAGGGAGGGTGAACGTACGTGGACGCGTGGCAGGAGGCTGCCGGCTCTTCCACAATCTGGATTTTCAAAACAGCCGATGAGGGGAAGCGAGGTAAGAGAGCTTCCCTCCAACAGCAGCTCCTGCCAGCGTGGCCCAGGGCCCACGGAGAACGGCCGTGCCTGGCCTCAGGACCCCACACGCACGGGGCAGTGGCCAGGGTGGCGCCCGAGGTGCTGTCCCTCTGCTTGCTCCCTCCAGCTCCTGGCGCCTGCCACTGAGATGACCTCACATTTTCTCTTCGGCGGCTCCACCTTCAAACGTGCCCAGAAGCCAGGCCACGCGGGCCAAATGTCAGCCGGCCCCTAAGCCCTGCTGGCCCCTAAGCCCTGCCCAAGCTGTGCCAGCGTGACGACGGGAGCCAGAGGCCTGGAGGGGAATGAGCCGGGGCTCAGAGCAGCAGAGTGCCTTTCCCTGCCTGGCCGGGGTCCCAGGCCGGCCACGACACTGGGGGACACACCGCAGAGCCGGCACCAGGCTGAGGCACAGGCCACGCACGCTCAGCCAGACAGCCACGGCCCCCGGGAGCTCCCGCAGGGCGGGGCACCCATGCGTCAGCCGTGGCACGGCCTCAGTGGACTCACCCTGTGGGGGCCTTAGAGGGTGTCTCAATTAGGGCCTGCGGTTGAAAAGCTGCAGAACACAAGCGCCGGGAGGGGTGGTGTTCCTCCTTCGATGCTCTCTTGCTAGCTCACCCCCTCTGCAGTCAGCGCCGCAGTAGGGGCCCCCGTGAACCCTTAGCTTCAGCTGCTCGGACCGGCACCAGAACCGGCACCAGAGGCCCTCTGATCTGGGGGAGCAGAGAACAGGACCTGCCTGGCCGGGCTCACCGCTGGGTCTTTCAGCTCCTGTCCAGATGTCCTCCCGACCTGGCCCCACGTGCAGAGAAGCATGAACAGGACCTCTCCACCCTCCTCCCCCCTTTGATGGGGGGCTTTAACGGCACCTCCAAAGGGGCTTTGGTGCCGTTTACTCCTCCCCTGGAGGATCAAGCACCCAGTGGGCATTCCTGGTGGCCAGTGAGCTGCTGTGACCACACTGGCCATGGCACCAGCTCCCGGTCGGCGGACACCGTTCATGCCCACGTGCTCACGAGGCGGCCGTCCAGCTCTGGGCGAACCTATTATTTGAAAACCCAGACAGCGGCCCACTCAGATAAAGAAGAGGCGGACAGGCCATTGGCCTGACGGTGCCTTCTGCCCGGGACGGCTGTGGCCGAGACTCACGCGCCCCGTAGGGCTGGGGCCGGGCAGCAGCTGGAGGCACAGGCAGGAAGGTCCAGGGCAGCAGGGCGAGGCCGGACTCCGTGTGACCGGCACGGGCGCACCGGGCCTCAGCGGCCACCGCGCTCAGCAAGGGGCCATGGACTGAACTCCTGCACGAAGACCTGGGCCCACCAGGATGCGGGGAGCAGGGCTCCCCGGCCCAGCCCTACGGAACGTCCGGACCCACATGGCCCCTGGGGACCACCTCCTTGGGTGCGTCCAGAGGACTCCTTGGCGGAGACCCCCGTGGGGAACAGGGGCCCCTCGGACAAGCACAGCTCTCTCAAGAAGGGAGCAGAGCAAGGCCACCATCCGCCCTGCGCACGAGCAAAGATGCTTAACTCGGAATAAAACGCGGACTGTCCTCAGACGCCCGCTGGCAGCAAAGGCGGACGCGGGAGGGACGAGACCACGGCAGTCCCAAGCTCTTCAGCCCCTTCAGCTGTGGCCATCACACAGCAGGACACCTCCTGCAGTCCCAGTCCTGAGGGAAAGCCGGCTGGGCGGGGGCACCATGGGGTGTCTGAGAAGCCCCGGCGGGAGGGGCGGGCAGCACACCCGCAGCCGCCCTGAGCAGTCCAGAAGGAAGTCCACGCTGGCCTCTAGTCGATGCCGTGGGCCGTGGAGGGGCGCAGCCGAGACCGAGCTAGGACACCACAGCGCAGTGGGCCCTCCCGGGTTGAGTGGCCACCGACCCCTCTCCACCAGCGGCCAGCTGCAACACAGGGACCCCGCCCCTCTCCGTGCCCCAGGCTCCTTTGGACAGCGGAGGCCAGCACGCCCACGTGCACAGGCTGAGGGCAGCTGCTCGAGGTCCTCGCGAGAAAGTCCACTCACGGCAACTAGCACCCTCCGAGCGTGAGACCCCAAAAGCCGCAACATCGAAGTGGCAGTGCCCCTGAGCGACCATCTCCCCAGAGGACAAGGCGTCTCAAGGAGCCGCCACTCTGTTCTCCGGACAGACTCGAGAGCCCACGATTTGGAGCAGCTACGGATCGGTGACCCCACAGACCTTGGGTGACGTCCACTCTGGCCTAGAGGGGGGGTCCCAACTCCTGGAAAGCGCCCCGTGTCCTGGACGCAGGGGTGTCTGCGCCCCAGGATGTGGCCCAAAGCGCGCCCAAGCCCTTTCAGCCGCACGCCACGCCCTGACACTGGCCAGGCGCCGGGCCCAGCGGCATCTGACACCAGCTCCTTCAAGGATCCCCTAGGTCACTCAGGTGCCCCGCTCCGAGAGGCCCCTGCGGATCTGGTCCTCCCGGGCAGCACGGCCAAAGCCCGCTTCCACCCCAGCGCTCCCCACTTCTGAGCAAGGGAAGGTGGGCGAGCTCCAGAAACGGCAGGACGGTGACAAGGGACACGGACGCACCTCTGACCCTGGAGCCCAGCCTCGCCTTCGTTCCTGTCGTCAGAAGGGCCTGCCCGGTCCTTCCCAGAGCCCACACAGCCCCGGGAGACCAGCAGCCCTGCCCTTCCGGGCATCCCCAGCCGAGCAGGGAGGGGCGTCTCCAGAGAAACTACCACCTGAAACTGACCGTTCCCAGCAGGCCAAGACAGCTCCTCACGGCTAACCTCGTCCTGAGGCCCACCCAGCCTCCTTTATGAACACGTCAAATGCGACAAGACGGTCTCTCGAACACGTAGATACGTGCAAATGGGGGACGCCGCCATCTTTCACCAGCCAAAGAAACCAGATCTGCTAATGCTCCCGCCCAGGCGTTCCAGACAACCCTGTCCTGGGGCAGCCCACGCCAGCCGGCCACCCGCCCCTTGCACCATCAAGAGGGAAATAAGAACACACACGCTGCGGGTCCCACACTCCCCGGCTCCCCGACACTCCAGCCGCCCGGTCAACTGCTGGGCCTGGAGGGGCGACCGCAAATGCCTTGAATTAACAGTTGCTGGCTCCTGGCCCTGCCTTTGCTCAGCTGCCATGTGTGGAAGGCGCACAGCGGCTTAACCCAGTACATGCTTGAGCGTCCTTTCGGACTGGCATGCTGAGACATCGGTGACCCTCGTGCCCACCCACCCCTAAAAATAAGCTAATGAAGAACCTGCATTTCAAACCACGGTGGTGAGGTTGCTGGGCTGCAGCCGCCAGGAGCTGCTGGGCGGGCAGGATGATAAAACCCTCGCCGGTTGTTCCCCGTTTTGTTTGGAAGCCGCGGAAAGCAGGCCATCAACCAAACTGATGGGAGAGACGCGAATACCTGGTACTTGCCATCTGGCCACACTGCACACACAGGAGCACCCCCGCACCGCCCTGCCGCACGCCCGCCCGTGCACACACACGCCCATGCACACACACCCCACGCGCACACGCATGCACACGCGCTCGGCCGCCACTCCGGGGAAGGGAAAGAGCTGGTCAGAGACGCGCGGAAGGGCTGCCCGGGCTCAGGCGGGCGGCTGGGCTGGGCACGCCTCCGCGGTCTCATCGTCGCTGTCCCGGGGAGGCCGCCCGGAGGGGCAGGCGGCAGGGGCGTAAGGCAAACCCGCCGGGGAGGAGGGGCCATGCGGCATGCTCAGGGGCGTGTCGGAGGCGACCCTTCGGCGCCCGGCCGCCGTCTGTCTGGCTGGATGGGGGGGAGACAGGAACCCAAAGGAGGGGCAGGGAGGGGGTCACGATGACAGGGACAGGGTCGTAGTTAAAATAAATAACAGACGGAACTCAAGGTCGGAGACGTAGACGACTGTCCGCGGCGGCCCACGCCCTAGATGGACCTGCGCCGCCTGGCCAGCCTGTGGCCGTCGGTAAAGCTGTGTAACCCGGGCGAGATGGAGCTGAGGGGGGACGGGAAGAGGCTGTTTTTTAATGTGCTCGGTGAGATCTCCTCGATCTTGTACGAGATGGAGTGGAAGTACGGCGGCGCGAGCTTGGCGCTGAAGGAGTTCTGGTGCGCGGCCGCGCGGCCGTACTCCTGCGGGCGGTAGCAGCCGCACGAGCACACCGACTGCAGGTCCGCCACGTCCGCCGCGTAGCGCGCCCGCGCCCGCCGCGCCTCGTCCGGCACGTGGATGACCATGCTGTTGCGGGTGCCGGCCAGTGACGCCCTCTCCTCGGCGTCCCGCCGCTCGTCCTCGCTGTTCATGGTCAGGAACCTGAGGACCACCAGGTTGAGGAAGGCCCCGATGACCGTCAGCCCCACCAGGATGTACATGAAGCTAAAGGCCACGTACAGCGGCTTCTTCTGCAGCGCGCCCTTGGTCTGCAGCGCCACGTAGTCCCCGAAGCCGATGGTGGTGAGCGTGATGAAGCAGTAGTAGTAGGCGTGGAAGAAGCTCCACTCCTCGCACTGCGAGAAGGCGGCCGCGCCGATGCACAGCGTGCCCATGCAGGAGAAGAAGCCCACCGTCACCATGTTCTCCATGGACACGTCCGTGTTGCGCATGCCGCAGCACTTCTTGATGCGCTTCAGCAGGTAGCGCACGAACGTGTTCATCCGCTCGCCCAGGCTCTGGAACATGACCAGCGTCAGCGGGATGCCCAGCACCGCGTAGAACATGCAGAAGGCCTTGCCCGCGTCCGTGCCGGGGGCCGCGTGCCCGTAACCTGCGGGGAGAGACGCGAGAGCGAGTGAGCGCGCGGCCGACATCTGCGTGGGCGCGGCGGGCGGGGCGGGCGCTGCACGGGGGCGGGGCCTTAGGAATCCCAGTGGGGAGGGACGGGGGCACCCCCAGCCCCTGGGGGGGGAGAGGAGGAGGAGGAGGGAGAACCAGAGATGCGCACTGAGGGCTGGGGCAGGGGTGGGGCTTGGAGATGTCCGAAGAATCAAGGAAGAAACATCTTTGAGGGGTGGCTGGGGATGGGGAAGGTGACTTGGGGTGCTTGCACTTGGAAAGGAGGAGTTGGTGGTGAGAGTTCACTGCTCTCTTTAAAACGACATCGAATTTAAAAAATAAAGGACAGACACACTACTAGAAAACTGCACAGTAGCCAGACCCTGGAGAAGCACCCCCCATGGCAACACTCAAGAGGAGCCAAAGGCCAGCTGCTGCCCTGGAGCCACCCACCACTGCCCCCGCAGGCCTGCTGGCGCCCGGCCAGTCTCCTCTGGCAGAGCCTGCCCGCACCAGCGGCCCGGCCGCCTTCTCCTGGAGAGGGGACTCCGTTTGCCTCCAGGAGGCCTGGCCCCCACCCCCCCAGCCAGCTTGTGGCCGCAGCCCACAGGTGTGGGCCCTCAGACGCCCACCGCCCTCCCCGAGGGCACGTGACACGGTGGCGTCGGAAGAGGAACACCCGCAGCTGCTTCAGCAGTGACCGGCCTGACATTGGGGAACAGAGCGCAAAGGCACCTCTAGAGCTGTGGGGTCACACACAGGCGTCCCCAAGGGGAAGGAGGCCAGACACTGAAGAGCCACATGTGCTGAAAGACGCAAATACACAGATCCGAGCGGCTCGGCCGTCCTCTGCAGGACCCGGGCCACCACACCCGCGGTCAGCGCCCAAACCCCAGAGACATGGGGAGCAGCGGTCTGGGGTCGGCTCCCTCCGGCCCTGAGCCGCAGCCAGGAACAGCCAAGGGAGCTGCTAGAAGCTGGCGGAGAGGACCGTGAGCCCAGAGCCCTGCTAGAGATGGCCCTGGGAGCGGGCAGGATGCTCTCACGGGGAGCCGCCTGCCAGCAGGTGTGCGGGGCGCCGAGGACGCGCCTCCACCCGGAGGGAGGGAGGGGCCCAGATGGAGACTCGCGCTTCAGGAAGGAGTCACGTCCCGGTAAACAAGTGGGCTTATATTTACACAGTGTAGGGGCGAGAAGCAGCTACAGCTCCACCTGGCGCACCTGGGCAGCCGACAGCTCGGGGCCGGGGGACGCAGTGCTGCAAGCTTAAAGGGGAGCCGGCGAACGGTTCCCTCCGGGAGCGGGGTACCGCCCGCCCCTCACCTGCACCTCTGGCCCCACCCTCTCCCCGACCCCCCACCCTGCCACAGCCCAGGCCACAGCCCAGGGAATGCGGGACGGCGAGGGTGTGCTTCTGGGTGGATTCGAGGCCTCGGTGTGAGGGGAAGCGGCCCGGGTGTCAGCGACCCTAATGCGAGACCTGGCTTAGCCCACCCGAGGAGTAAGGTCCAGGGAGGCATGGGGGGGCTGGAACAAAGCCCTGGCTGACACCTTGCCCACCCCAGGCCCACGCTGGCTGCTGAGAATCCGGCGCCGGGTCAGGGCCGGCAGCTGTTCCTGGTGCAAAGTCCGGCCGCAGCCCACCCGATGCCAGGCCCAGCAGGTGTGTGATGCGGGCCCGGCTGTTGGGCCGCTGCCCCCAGGGGTCTTCGGGGTTTGCACGGGTGAAGAGGGGTTCGCCTGGGAAGAGGCTGGAGGTCCCCAGGCGGCCCCTCTGCAGGTGCTGGCACACGCCCTGGTGCTCTGGCCCCTCTCTGGCCCCTCTCTGGCCCCTCTCTGGCCCCTCTCTGGCCCCTCTCTGGCCCCTCTCTGGCCCCTCTCTGGCCCCTCTCTGGCCCCTCTCTGGCCCAGGTCAGCAGCCCCTTCCAGGAGTCTGTGGCTTCTGAGCTGTCTGGGAAAGGCGCTGAAGAGGCGGCCTGGCACGGCCTGCCCCTCTGGCCACAGCGGGCTAGCAGTCCAAGTGAACAGGCCCCCTTGCCCCAGAGAGGACAGGCGGAGAGGGTGTTCCTGCGGGATCTGGGGCTCCCCAAGATCCAGCCAAGGCTGGAAGGGAGTGCTCCCCTGCGAGGCCCCCAGGACCCCACAGAGCTTCCCAGGAGCCGCCAACAAGAAAAGCTTCCCAGGCCGGAGCCCGTTGCCCTCGTGCATGCGCCCAGGCTCCCCCCCGCGTGGGAAGGGGACGTGGCAGCGGGGCTGCGCGTCTCGCAGCCGCCTGCCCCTGCCGCCCCCGGGACCCGGGCCTGGTGCCACTGGGCTGTGAAGGACCTTCCAGAGGGACACAGTGCTCAGCGTGCGCGCTCCCCCGCCCACTGCGGCGTGCACGGCACAGCCCCAGCCTGGGGGCGGCCCCGACGCTGCCGCCCCCGTGCCCGGAAGGAAGGGCTTGTGCGTGGCCACAGGGTGCGTGCCAGAGCCCACGTTTCAAGGCCAGCTCGTAGAGTGCCCCTCTCGCAGCCGGCCCTGAGCCCCCGGAGAGGAGGCGTTCAGAGCAGCTCTGCCACCTCCGGACACTGCGGGGGCGCGCACGAGACCGGCCCCTGGCGTCGGCCGGCCAGCGGGAGCCCCAGCTCCGCCTCTTAGGGACTGAGGGACCCAGGCGTCCTCGGCGCCCCCGCAGCCCCGACCTCGGGCCACTGCTCTGTGGGCGAGCAGGAGCGGGCCGGCCACAGGGCTCCCGCCAGCCCACAGCGCCCCGGCCGCACAGGGCGCCCAGCACGGGGGCGGGCCCAGGCCTGGCGCTGCCGCTGGAGGAGAACGAAGTACTCATAAAGAACGCGCGGACGCTCCGCGCCGGGGTCGAAGCAGCCCCGTTCCTGAGTGAGTCAGGGCGGCTCCGAGAAGGCGCTGCCCTCGGCTGCCCGGGGCCTCCAGCCCAGCCGGCCACGAGCAGCCCACTCACCGCCCACGGCCTCGGCCCGAGGCTGCCCAGGTGTCTGCAAACACCGAAACGGAAAGTGATTCATGGGCTGTGGGTGGGGGGAGCGTGGGCAGGAAGGTCCTGGGTGCCCGGCGGGTCGGTGAGCACGAGGTAACAGCTGCGCTTCCAGCCGTGCCCTTGGGCAGGCGCCAAGCCAAGCCTCGGTGTCCCCCCCCAAAGTGACGCGGCCTGAGCGGCCCCTGCGCTCACAGGGCCCCGCTCGACTGTCCTCTGCGAGGGATGTTCCTGGCTGAAGCCCCAGGGCGGGCCCCCTCCCCGGGGTTTGCACTACGGCTGCCCCAGCTGGCGCGACTCCGACCCCCGAGGGGGAGGGTGCGGGGCGGGCTCCGCTGGACACCGCCCGCCGCCCAGGTGCCAGGAGCTACTGGCGCTGCAGCCGGGCCTGAGCGGGAGCTGGGCCCCAGTGTCTGGCTCACCCGTGCTCCGGCAGCGGTCAGGCGGCCCAAGCACGTCCCTGCCACCATTGCCTCCGTGACGACAGCGCAGACGGCACACAAGGCACCCCCAGGCCCCTCGCCCCTGCCCCCCTCTGCGCCCCACAACTGCCTCGGACCCGAGCGCCTGATGACTGAAGCGGAGCTCTGAACGCGGGTTTTAGGACGGGGGCTAATTGGCAGTTAAACATTTTAAAACAGGGCACAGGCCGAACGACTCCTGCTTGTCTCAACAGCTGCCCCGACGTTCCAGCGTGGAGACAAGGAGGGGGTGCAGGGGGAGCGGCAGCACAGGGACAGGAGGGGCTCCAGAGAGATCGCCTCGCCCCCGCACCAAGGGCTTTCTCACGCCCATCTCGTTCGCCTGCCCCACCCCCCGCGGGCCCTGGGGGGGTCGGCTGGAGCCCCCACGGGGTGGCCAGAGCGGGCCCAGCTCCAGCAGCAGCACCAAGGGGAGCGCAGGTGGGTGCCAGGGAGCTGGGTAGGCTGGGGACTGGGGCCCGCGCCACGCCCCCTGGGCCATCCCAGGGCAGGAAGGCGCAGGCCCGCCCTCGCGGAAGCTGCCGGCCCAGCGCTGTGCGGGGAGAGCGGCGGACCTGGGGTTCAAGCACGGAGCGAGCGCTCCTGGAGCTTTTCCACTAGTAGTCGTTGGCTAAGTTCCCTCAGTTTCCCTCCTGTCTCAAGGGGGAAGGGGACCCAAAAACCTATTTTTAAAAGTCTGTCACCAGGCAGGCACTTCCAAGCTAAGGACAGGCCTTTCTCCCGTCCGAGCCAGGCCCTTCCAAGCAGGCTGGCCAGGCCTGACCGCGGGACAGGACACGACCGCAGGCGCCCGCGCAGAGCGCAACGGCTGACACGCGCCTGCGGCCGTGATCCCCGGGCTCCCGAGGGCAGCTCTGCGCTGCGTCCATTTCACAGACGAGGAAGCTGAGGCTGGGCGCGCGCCTCTCCTTGCGCCCAACGACGAGCTTGGGCGCGGGCGTCGGGGGCGCCTCCGTGGGGCGCAGGCCCCAGGTCTGCGGAGGACGCCCCAACCGCAGTGCCCGCCCCACGTCGGCGGCCGTTGGAGGCAGGACGCCTCGATGCCCGCGGTGTCCAGAGGTGCGCTCCCCGCGCGTACTCGGGAAACAAGGAAACCCGGTTTGAAAATCAGGCCCAGCCGTTCTCCTTTGGGTCTCCAGCCCAGGGCTTCGCCCCTCCCGGCATGCACAGAAGGCGGATGGCCTGGGGCCTCCAGGTCAGCACTCACACACCACCCCTGCCCCCGCCCCCGCCCCCGCCCCCGCCCCCGCCCCCGCCCCCGCCCCCCGCGGCGGCAGGTCAGTGACCGAAGAGGCGAGGGCGCCCTCTGGCGGGCGCTCGGGCGGCTGCAGGCGCGGATTCCCGCGGAGGGTCCAGCACCGAGTGGGGGGCGGGCGGCTGTCGCTCCGTGGTTGGCTCTACGCCACGTGTGAGTTCCCGCCGCAGTCACCATCAGTTCACGGAAGCACTGGCCAACTGTGACAGTGTGCGCAACGGAGATGGCCACTAACAGCGCATGGCCAGCACGGTCACTGCCCAGCCAGAGCTGCAGCATCCACGTGGCCAGCGCATTCACTCCCAGAGAGCATCCCCCGCAGGCAGGACAAGAGAGCCCCACAGCAAGGGCAAGATGGCGCCCCCAGAGCCCCAAAACCTGGGGCAAGGGCGCACCCAAGCTCACCCGGGCTGAGTGCCCGCAGCAGCCCCTCTGCCTGCCGCCAGGCCCCTCCGGCCTCCCCTGCTCGCCCGCGGCCCGTCCTCCCCTCCCACCCCACCCCACCCCACCCCACCGAGCGGAGCCGACCTGAAGTTACAAGAAGTTCACAGGCCGAGACGATACAAGATCTGGCCGACCTTTGGGAGGGCAGCGCGGGGCGGGAGGGCTGAGTAGGGGCCGGCGGCCAGCGCCCTTCTCTCCCCAAAGCGGCTGGGTGATGGCCATTCCTGCCTCGAGCAGCGCCAAACCGACACCCAGCCACTTTTGGCGGCTCCGCGTGCTCCGCAGGGCTGGGGTGGCAGGGCTCCCAGAGCGCGGGGTGCGGAGGGGCCGCCCCAGGCGGTGGCCGCGGCTGGTCTCGCTTCTGCACAGGCCCGGCCCAGCGGCCATCCTCGCAGCGGGTCCTGACCGCGCTCTGTGGCAGCAGCCTGCGGAGCGTGCCCCCAGGCCCAAGTGCGCACCCGCACGCCGGCCACTCCGCCGGGGGCTCGCCAGTGGGCCCCGACCGAGGCGGGAGGACCGCGACCTGGGCTCTGCGTTTCTAGCCTGCTCTGTGGTTCGCGGCTCCCTGGCAGGGGGCGCAGGGGACGAGGTGCCAGAGCAGGGGGATGCCAGAGCAGCAGGGCCCCCCAGGTGCTGCTTTTGCCAAGGAGCCAGAGGCAGGTGGTCCCTGCCGAGACTGCCGCACCGGTGGCTCCGTGCCAGCAACGGGGTTCCAGGCCGGGGATAGCTCCCCGTGGCCACAGGTGGGAGGGCTGTCCCTGGGGGATGTCTGGGGGCTGTCCCTGGGGGCTGCGGACGGAGCCCGCACCTGTGCACAGAGGAAGCTCGGTCAGCTGGCGGCGCGGCCTGTGCGAAGGCCATGGGGCTGAAGCTCGCCCCATGAAGCTCGCGTCGGCCTGTGACAAGCCCACTCACGTCTGTGGTGTCTTGGGAACCAAGAGGCAAAATCGGCACCCACGAGGGCCGGGAAGCCCTGGACTCGGGCCCTGCCCAGCACCGGCTGCCCCTTGCCTACCGCTCCGCAGCCCGGCGGGGAGGGAGGGGACGTGTTTGCTCGGCCGCACAAGCCAGGGCGCGTGCTGAGCCCGGTCCTGTGGCCAGCACCGCCTGGACCCAGGCCCGCTGCTCCGCCCTCGGCTGGGCTCTCCGCCACCTGGCACCCACACACCTGGGCTCTGCGTGCACGTGCGAGCGGGGCTGGGGGAGTCACAGCGAGCAGGCAGGGCAAGGGGCCTCCCTGGGTGCGCAGGACTCGAGCTCCCCCCAGAACTCTCAGGCCACGGCTGACACGCTGCAGCCCGGGTCACGCCAGCCGTGAATCCCGTTGCCAGGAGCTCCCCGTTCAGTAAAAGCAGCGCAGCGCACAGGGAAGGCTCCAGGAACAGCAGGTGCCAACCAGGACCAGGTGGCCCAGGCGCGGACCCGAGTGACCACGCCAGCCTCGCGTCCGGGGAGACGGCTGGGGCTGTGGCGAGGTGCCCGTCGCTTGGCAGAGAAGCGGATCCCGAGCAGGCGCTGCCGGCCCCGACCCTGTGCCTTCCGGCGGCCGGGGAGGCTCAGGCCCCAGACCTACGACGCGGCGGTGCTCCCGACTCCCATCTCGGGCTGGGGGTGGAAGCTGAGCGCCCGCCCGCGCACTCAGGGAAGAGGCAGGGAGGGGCGGGGCCGGGGCCCGGGCCGCCTGTCTTCACGTGAGCAGACCGTCCCCGCCCAGGGTGAGGGCGCCCGCCCTGTGTCTGCCAAATGTCGCCTACAGGCCGGTCTGCGCAGGTGGCGTCTCCTTTCACCCTTGTCCACCAGCAGGTAACGGCCGCGCGCAGGGGAGCCGAGGCAGAGACGATGCAGAGTCGGGGTGGGGGTGGTGAGGGCAGCGGCCCAAGGACACGGCCACACCGAAGGAGGCGGCAGGTCGGCGAGAACGACGGTCACAAGGACGGCGGTGACAGTGACCACGACGACGGTGAGACGGATGCCGAGGACAGCGGTGACGATGATGGTGGCGCGGTGCGGACCACTGGTGACTGGTGACGCCGCGTTGGCCACGGCGCTAGGCGGTACAGCCCGGCCACGACGGCAGCGACGGCGATGACAGCACCGCGCTGACGCCCAGCAGGCACTCTGCAAAGGCCGCGCCGTCAGGAGAAGGCACAGCCCCGCCGGGGCACGCACAGCCGAGACAGGGCTCTCAGGCGGGGCCCGTCCGTCCCCATCACAGGCGCTGACCCAAGGCAGGGCTGCCGCTGCCTAGCGTCCTGCGCCGAGCCCCCGGCAACGTGGAGTCCAGCGCTGGCTCCGCGTCTGAGAAGGGACAGTGCCCAGCACCGCCTGCCCCTCCGCCCCGCTGCAGAGCGCCTGCGAGCGAGCTGGCCTCGGGTCACCCCCGGAGCCACAAGCCCTTTCACTACAGCAGCTGCCGGCTGTCTGCGGTGAGGGGTGGCCGGTCAGGCGGCCTGCAGCTGCCGCGTCAGTGGCCTGGGTGCGGGTGCAACTTGTGCAGGGCAGCGGCTCGGCCTCCAGGCCCAGGGCTGCAGGGGGGCCCGGCCTGGGGCTCAAGCCAGCCAGCCACCTGCCACGGTGCCCTCCGCCACGGGGGGCCCCACCCCAACCAGCTCCTGTGGCCACCAGGGAGGCCCCTCAGCGTCACAGCTCCTCGCATGAACCCCAAATGCTGGCCGTGGGGAAGCGTCTGGGGAGGGTGGCCTTCGAGGGACGGGCCCGGGCAGAGCTCCGTGCTCAGGCCGCAGGACGGTCTCCGCCCGGGGCCAGTCTGCGGAGGAGGATGGCGGCTACCTGGGGCGACCGTGCGGGTCAGCGGGGTAGGCAGCAAAGCGCCCGGGCTGCTCTCAGCGCGGGCAGACGGAAAGGCCGTCAGCACGGGAGCACGGCCCGGCCACCTCCCTCGGACTCCCTCGGTTGGCACGAACGACCTCAGAGGACGCACAGGCTCCAGCTCCCCTGCCCTCGCTGCCTGCCGGCAGCTGCCCCAGGAGAGCACGCTGCGGGACCACCGCTGTGGGAGCTGGCCGAGGGCGGCGCGAAGACCCCCAAGCCCGTGCGGCGCACCACCAGGCCCACGGCCGCCTGGCGGTGCGAGGCTGAGCCTGCTGCCGGCGAGGCCATGAGCGATCGCTCAACTGCCAAGAGAAGGAAGCAGCACCTCCTCCCGCAGCCAGGGAGGCTGGGGCGTCTGGTGCACAGCCCAGAGCCCGGGGCCGCCTTCTCTCCCAAGCCAGCCCCACCGCCCCACGCCTTTCTGCAGAAAGCCACGCCCGTGCTTTGGAGGCCAAGCTGTGCGTGGCTCCCTAGCCCAGGAGTTCTAAATCTGGCACGAGCCTGCCTGCGGGCTCCTCGGGCGCTGCTGAGAATGGCAAGGTCCCATGCTATCCTGGAGTCTGCAGACCCCAAAATCTGCATTACAGAACCACCCAGGGGCCTCCTGGGGGTGCAAGGGGTTAGGCGCCACACTGTGGGGCTTCCACAGCCACTGCAGCACGAGTTCGATCCCCGGCCAGGGAGGGACCCACAGGGCGCAGCAGACCTCTCCTGCTTCCCCGCTGCTCCCCTCAGCAGTGGGTTTCAATGCATGTCTGTTCTGCTCCCCACTCTGTCTCTGGTGAACCCTCTCACCTCCTGCGCCTTTGGCCTGCACCCCAGCTCTTGTGTGCATGAATAAATCTTAAAAAAAAAAAAGAACCACCCAAACTGGGGTCGGGGCCACAGTCCCGATGTTGGCTGGGATCGGACTGAATCAGGTGTGCAGTATGGACAGAAGCCCACGGGAGAAAGTGAGTCCCAGCAGAGCGCCACCTGCAGAACCCGGCAGCAGACTCGGGGAGGGCCCCCGACACCCGCGCCGTTGGTCTCCACTGTGTCCAGCTCTGGCTGCCTCGGGGACGGGGGGCTGGCACCCCCAAGGGGGCCCTTCGTGGCCTCAGCGGCTCTGCCGTAACTACAGAGGAACCGGGGCTGGAGCCAGCCGCCCAGGCCTGGGCATGCGCCCTTGGGCGGCCGCCGACCCACGCAGAGCCCCACGAACAGAAACACAGAGCAGATGGAAAAATCTCTCCCAGCTCACCCTCCTGATTCATCCCTAGATTTCCAGCCACTTTACTTTCTACTTTTAAGATTTTTCCATTTTGTAATCTGCTAATTGAAACGACAAGCGCTCGTGGAAGAGACTCAGTGTTAGGAAAGGAAAGAACCCCAAAGAGGCAGGGGACCGTGCCCCCCGATCCCACCGCCCAGGAGGCTGCGCAAGCATCTGGCTGTATTCCCCCAAGTCCTTTCCCTAAATACATCTCCCCGGGCTGAGCGCAGACTGGATATAAGCACTCAGGCAGCCTTCCTCCTTCTGCTTATAAGAGATGCTCATGCCATTCTGTTGCCAATAGAAACTTCATAAACATCATTTTAAATTCGCCATTAGCTTTCCGTACATGTCCATAATTTCTTCACCTAAACAGGGGAGTCTGCTGGTCTCGTTTGTCTCTGCGGCTGATACCCATCTGTGTTTTAGCCAAGCAGTTTCTGGCCCTTGGGGTTTTTCCGGGCGCACACAGGGCCCAGGAGCCAATGGCAGCCTGGGGGAACTGGGGTGAGTGCTGCAGAGATCAAAACAGAAGCCCCTTCACTGTCCGCCTCCCGGTGCAGGGCCAGACAGCGCCGCCTGGGTAAGGCAGCGTGCTCAGAGGGCCGGTGGTCTGCACAGCTAGCGCGGGACCCGCCCTCCGACCCGAGGCCCCGGCCCCTGCGCCGTGTGGCCCATCACGCAGGGCAGGAGATGCACCCACATGGGGTCGGTCCCAGAGCACCCCCGGGCAGGCCCAGAATCCTCCCCTTCCCTCGCGACAGCCCTTGCCCTGTGCAGAGCGGGTGAGGGCCCGCACCGGACAGGCCTTCCTGTGCTCTGTGAGGTCACTGATTCCGCCGGCCAGCGGCCCGTGCCAGACGGCAGAGCAAGGGCCTCTGAAAATCTGCGCCTTCAGCACCGCCGGGAGAGGCCTGGCCAGTGTCGAGCTCACTTTCTCCACTTCTGGAAACGAAGCGGTGCCTGTGCGAACACAGGAAGTGCAGCTGCTTCAGGAAAACACTACGTTTGTTACGAGAGGAAATTCCGCGGCACCTTAGCTCCGGGCCGCATCTCCCTGCCCCAGCTCCACGGCCAACCTGAAAACCAATCGCCCGTCATCGTGACCACAGGGAAAACACCTCCGCGGCCACAGGAGCGGCAGTCGGTTTGGAGCGCCCCCAAGCCTCGCCCCCAAAGGATGGGCGCCCTCTGCTCTGCAGAGAGCACCCTGAAGAGCCCCTCCGGCTTCTATTTTTTGATCTGGCTCAGCTTGCTCAGGGAGGAACCACGTCCCGGAAGGTGTTTTCAGAAAACAATCAGAGACGGTGTTTTTAACATGGCAGCTGCCGACTCTGGCATCGCCGCCTGCGGTAAACAAGAAGCTAAACAAAGGGCTAGGGAAAGGGGGGTTTGCAGGCGGCGCGGGCAGCACCGGCATCTCCAGGAATTCAGGCGGCCCTGCACGAGACAGGCTGTGCGCGTCACTGGGAGCCACCTGGGCCAGCCCCGCTCCCTTCGACCTTGCGACTCTGCACAGGCAGGAACTGAGGGCGAAGTGGAATTATGAATCACCCGTCAGAGCGCCGTGCGCCCCAGCGAGCACAGACTCCCTTAGCAAAAGTTGGGAGACTTACAGGCCCGTGACAAAGGTCCGCTCGTCAGCTGACCACTGAGCTAACCAAGCAGACCGCATGACCACAAAGAACACAGGCTTTACAGATTTTGTCCAGAAAAAATCACTAAATAAGTAGCAGTAGCAGCAGCAGCAAAACAACATTAAGCCCTAGAGACTGAGGGGGAAATCTGATTTCCAGAGTTGCCGGCATATAGCCTGTATCTAGTTTTCAACAAAAAATGTTAGGCCCATAAAGACACAAGAAGTTTTGGACCCACAGGAAGAAAAAGCAGTCAGCAGAAACTGTCCCTGGGAAGGCAGAAGTGGCAGAGGCATAAAGCAACCTAGGTAAACACATCCAAAGAAGAAAAAGCCATGGCTGAAGAATTACAGGAAAATGTGTTTCACCAATTAGCATCGGGAAAGAGACCAAGGTATTTTTTAATACAAATTCTGATGCTGAAAAATATAAACGAAAATGAGAGACTCGTTTTCACTAGAGAGCTCAATAGTAAATGTGATTAGGCGAAAGAATCCGTGAACTTGAAGACAGGCCCAAGAGATGACTCTGTGCGAGGAACAGAAAGAAAAAAAGTTTTTTTAAATGAAGACCCTCGGAGATCTGAGACCAGAATAAAATCCCTGTCACTTACTTCATCGCATTACCGCAAGAAGAGGAGAGGCAGAGAGGTGGGAGGAAAACATATCTAAACGTGTAATGGCCAAAATTTTCCAAAATTTGATTAGCACATTAACCTGCCCAAGAAAGAAGTTTAACAAATTGAAGGCAGGACAAAGCAGGAGAGCAGCAACCGAACACATACAAAGGCCCTCAGTAAGACTGCCACGGACGTGCATCGACGCCAGAAGGCCCAAAGCACGCACGTGTCCCAAATGTGAAAGAAAACGTCAACTGCAAGCTCAACATCCAGCAAAACTAGCCTTCAGCACTAAAGGGGGAACAAAGAAGACGTTCCCAGGTAGACAGAAATTGAAAGAATGCATTGCTAACAGCGCTGCCCTGCAAGAAATATCAAAGCCAGCCCCTCGAGCTTGAATAAGTACATTCCACAGCCACTGACTCCACACCAAGAAAGAGTGGCAGCAGTAAAAGTAACCAGCGAGGCAAATAAACAATATAAGTACGTGTTACTTGGAACCCTTTTCTTTTTATTTGCAACCCTTCTGATTTAAAAAACGAACTGTAACAGACAGACAGCTTGTCGTTTACAAAGACACGATTTGCACGACAACAGTACAGAGAGGGCCCTCGAGCCACACGGCCACCTGCATCACTGCCTCCCCCACAGCCCTGGCGCCCCTGCCGTCCCCAGCAGCGGCCCTCCCTGCACCACACTGCCCTGCACACACCCGGCCTGGGGCCAGCTCCCGGCCTGGGCAGTCTCAGCGTGATGGGCCTTAACCCAGGCCGTGCTCCCCGCCCCGCCGGGCACCCCACTCGGGAGCTGGCAGCCACCATGGGAATGACGGTCGTCGGGCTGGACTCTGGCCCCGAGCAAGGACCAGCTGGGCGGGGCACTCTGCTGTGGGGTCTTTTGGGGACACTGCGCTGCCCTGTGTCTGTCTGACGGAGGTGGCCGGAGAGAGAGGAGCAGCTAAGTGTCCCCAGCTGGAGGTGACAGCCGCAGTCACACCCGGCCTGGAGGCTGCTGCCCCTGCCCCCGCCGTGGCCAGCGACGCACTTAACAGGGCCCCGCAGCCACCTGCCCAGCGCCCCACAGCGCCGGCCCCTTCCTCCTCGTCTGCTCTTGGGCTCCGCTCTAGCCCGTCTCGGTTTTTCAGCCCATGCGACCCGCACCCCTCCCTCGATTCCCTGGCCATGCATGGGCACAGGCAGCGCGCTGAGCACGGCCGGGCGGGTCTCAAGGGCGCACGGGGGTGGCCTTGGCACACACGCTGGGCACCTCCCGGGGGCATCGCCCCCACTCAGCGTGAGGACCCCCGACTCTGGCCCAGGCACAGGGCACTGTCATCTCGGAGCAGGAGCCACGGACAGGACCCCTCAGCAGGGGACCCAGCCGTGCCCCAGAGGCCCCTGTCCTGAGGCTTGTCGTGGCTGCGGGGGTCCAGAGCGCGAGGCGGAGGGCAGAGGCGGGGGGTTGCCTTGGACACCTCACACGCCCTCCACCCTAACCTCCGAGGCCCGCACCTCACCAGCCCGGGCCGCCCAGTACAGGCCTCAGCTCCGGAGGACAGAGGCACCGGCCGCGCCGCCCACCTGCACCGCGGGCACTGGTCTTCGGGTGCCGGCCGCCAGGACACCCCCAGTCCTTCCCAGGTGAGCGGACCCCCTGCTCCTGCCCCCCCGAGGAAAGCACTTCAGGAGGGCCCGCGGAAGCCGCTTCCCGCACACCGGCCGCGCCGGACCGGGGCCGCCAGCAGCAGCCCACGTGCTCGTCTCGGGGCGCGCCCTCGGTCCCCTGCAGCCAGTCAGCTGCCCCCGGTGTCGCCCGCCACCGAAGGCCCCGGGAGCACGGGTGGGCTGGGCCCGCGGCCTGTCGTCACGGCCATGGCCCTGCCTGCTCCCATGGGTCTGGGGACTCCCGACCCTCAGAACGATGCTGTGCTGCCCTGCCAGACACCTCCAAACTCCCCAGCACTTCCGAGACGCCCACCGCCTCGGCCGACACCCCAGGTCCTTCCGGGGCCGTCCTCGCCCTCCTGGCGGGCTCAGAGCTGCTTCCCCGTTGCCGTTCCAAAGCCGCCCTTCGCCACGGCCTCGCCTGCGCCTCTGCTTGGAGCCGGACAGGGTCACCTCGGCCAGGAGGCCCGGCGCTCGAACCACGTGTCCAGCCCGCCCGCCCGCCCCAGCCCCGGGCCAGCCCGGCAGACAGCAAGGCTCGGCTCCCAGGGCCCAAGCTCAACAGCCAGAGCAGCCGGCCAGAAGCGCGCGGCAGAGCCCCCTCGAGCGCCACGGAGAAGCCCAGCGGCGCGGGTGGCAAGGGCCGTGCTTCAGGGCTCCTGACCAGGCAGCTCGTGAGGCTCCAGCGGCCACAGGGTTCGCTCCCGGACAGGAACGATCGCCTTTTTCCTGAATGACTCGGAGATGACCCAGAAGCAGCCTCTTGCCCCGGGCAGGGAGGGACAGCGCTCCAGCGTCAGCGTCCTCCAAGGGGCCTCGCACGCGCCTAGCCACTGGGTGCCAGGTGTCCAGGCTCTGCCCCCAGAGGAACGACTGGGCCGAATGGTATCGGGGCGGCAGGTCCCACCTTTAAAATCCCGACCCTTGAAAAGACAGCAGCCTCTGGACGGCTCTGGGCCCCTCTCGAGAGGTCGCTGGGGCACACAGCGGCGCCCCTGGGTGGGAAGTCTGGCAAGCCGCAGAGTTAAGGACAGCATCTCACGGCCCGCACGGCCTCTGCCAGTCACCCACCTGAGGGCGAAGACAAGAGTCGAGCCATTCCTCGCAGGCGTTCACGGGGACCCCACACGACAGCCGAGGGGTGGAGACCACCCAGACACCCGTAGCCGGAGAATGAGCGCTCTAGCCTGTCCCACGTCCCCCCACAACGGAATACTATGCAGCCCTGACGCCAGGCTGAAGGCCCGGCACGAGCTACCCCGCAGATGCGCCTCAAAGACGGCGCCAAGTGGGAGGGCCAGACTCGGACAGCCACACCCCGTGCGTCCCGCCATGGTGAAATGTCTGCGGGTGCAGAGTCCGAGAACCAGGGAGCTGACGGCCGGCGGCTGCCAGGGCGGGGAGAGGGCAGGGGGTTCCTTTTGGGGCGATGCGTGTTTGGGGCCAGAGACATGTGCACACTGCCGTGAGGCGCTGCAATCCCCAAGCTGCGCGCTGCGGGCGCTCCCGGCGAGGATGTGGCCGCTGACCACCCTCAGGCCTCCTGCCCCACCCTGGGGCCACAGCTCGGCGCACACACTCAGGGCCACCCGTCACCAGCGCGCACGTGCGCACCCGCCCACCCCACTGCGGCGCATCCCGAGCTGGGCCAGTGGACGACCCGGTGACAGACCCCACAGCAGGCCAGCCCCCCATGGCAGGTCAACCCCCGCGGCAGGCCAACCCCCGGCCGGCCCTCCAGAGCCCACGGACAGCAGCCCGGGAGGACGCTGACCGGGAGGCTCGGGACTGCGCCAGGGCAGGGCTGCGGCCACCATGTGTCCAGACGCGGGCAGGCGCTTGTGAGGGGAAGGGGCTGGCAGGAGGAGCCACTTCCCTGGAGGCTCATCATTCACTCCGGGACGCTCCCCACGGCAATCAGACGAGCCAGCCGCTCCCTCCGAGAAGCGCCCGCTCGGCCCCCGCTCCCCGGGGGGACAGCCCCACCCTCGCGTCCGCCCAAGATGGATGTGCCGATTAAACGCTCCTTTTTCACTGTAACCGCCAGGCGGTGACAGGCCTGGAGGCTGGCGCTGGTGAGCCAGTCCTGGTGGCCCGCACAAGTGTGTGTTTAATTTGCAGCGCGGGGGCTGGGCCTGCTGACCTGGGGCTGGCGCAAGTGGACACATGGGGGCCACGTCCACCGCGAGCCTCCCCTCCCAGCGTCCCTGCTTCAGAGGGCACGCACCCTGGCCGGCCGGCCCACAGGCCGCCTCCCCACATCCGGCCCGCACCCACGCCCCTCCCCCCTCCCCTCCCCCTCCCCTCTCTCCTCCCCCTTCACCCCTTCCCCCATCTCACCCCTCCCCCCTCCCATCCTCCCTACCCTCAGCGGCAGAGACCTGCTCTGCTCTCGGGCAGTGGCCCCCTCCCGGCTCACGGCCCAGCTTCCACCCGCCCCGTCCCTGCTAGGCCTTGCCACGCGCCTTGGACCAGCGACCTCGCTTCTCGGCCACGAGCACTTACTGGGCAGGTATTTACTCATCTCCTCACGTGTTCTAGGCCGGGAGGGACTGCGGAGAACAAAGCAGCCCTAGCGACCCCTCCCGCTGGCCAGCTCCTGGGAGCTGAGCAGGTGTGTCCCACGGGAAGGAGGGCCGGGAGCGCGGGCCAGGCAGGCGCGGCCGACGGGGCGCCGGGAGCGGAGCAGCGTACAGAGGCCCGCGGCAGGAGCGGCCGCCCCGAGCTGAGCTCGGGCTCGGACCTCCTGGCCGGGGAGACGGCTCAGAAGCCCCAGCGGCTCCTCGTCTCCCCCAGGATGAGGTCAGGGGCGTGACTGGTTCATTCCGGCCGCCCTCTGAAGACAGACCGCAGGGGCAGGGGGGTTACGTCCGCGCACCTGCCTTGAGGAGCCTGGTGACAGCTCGCCCACCGGCCGCCTCTCGGCTCGCCGGACACAGCGGCGGCCGGCTCGGCATACTGTTCGCGGCGCACCAACGGCCCGGCCAGCAGGGGCGGGCTGGGGCAGAGGAAGGGCCAGCATCAACTCCCTGTCCTCCCGAGGAGGGGAGCTGTGCCCCTCCCACCGCGCGTCAGGCCGGAAGGGGCCGCCCGGAGGTGACCAGAAAGTCTGCCGCTGGGCAGAGTGAGGTTCAGCAGCCCCGAGTCCCTGGAATCGAGGTTCTGCCCAAGATGCAGGTGGGCGCAACGCGGGAGGGAAGGAGGCAGTCACCCCTCCACCCTCCGGGCCTTGAACCTGGAGCCTCGTGCCCCGGCCCCTCAGGCCCCGCCAGTGAGGCCGGGTGGCCCCTCCCAGCCCGAAGGCCCTAAAGCACCTGCTGCTGTCGCCACAGAAAGTGCCCAGGCTGGGTGAGCGCTGTGCTGCAGGGGAGAGGCGGGTCCCACTGTGCTGCTCCTAACTGCCAGCAGCCCAGCCCCACCGGGACGGCGTGGAGCAGTCCCCGCGCGAGGAGGGAGCGGGCAGGACGGGCCCTGGGCACCCGTGGCCTGCCCAGGGGCAGTGCCAGTCCTGCGGCCGGAGACACGGGGCCTCACCCGCCTCTAGGCACCTCGGAAACCCCTGTGCCCCGAACTGCGGGCCCGGTGGGGGACTCATCACAGCGCCGACTGAATGGCTCTCTGTCCCACCTTCCAAGCGGGGAGCGTGGACCCGAGGGGCCTCGGGAGGGAAGTGCCGTGTGGTCCTTCAGCCTGTTACGGGGCCACAAGCACACCCGCCGGGCAGCAAGCACCGCGGCCGCCGCCACCTGCACCCGGCGGCCGCACCCCCGAGGCTCCAGGCACCCGGCTGCGGGGCATGGCGGGGGCCGCGGAGCCGAGGCCACGGGCGGGCGAGGGAGGGGCCCTGCCGGGCTCGGTCCTCGCCGCTGTCCTGGGCGGGGACTCGGTGCCCGGCGCCCACGTGGGTGGAGCGTGCGCCATACCCTCCTCCTGCCGCCCCCACACTCGGGGCCCCTCCGGAGCCCCTCCGGAGCCCCTGTGCTGTGGGCGCCGGCACCCCAGCTGCTGCAGACTCGCCGCGTGCCCCCCACAGTCACCGCCCTGCAGGCCTCAAGCCGGGGCGGGCCGGGGGCAGAGACCACGGCTGAGAGGCCCGCGCGGCCGGCTCGAGACGCAGGACCACACGCGATTCAGGCCGCACTCTGCGCTCCTGGCAGCGGCTGGGCCCTTCGTTCTGTGTCCTGCTGTTCGCTGCGCTTCCTGGGTGTGGGGAGCCCCCGGGGCGCACCCGCCGCGCACCCGCCGCAGAGCCCGGCCTCCCCACCTCCCCTCTGCAGACACTCCCTTGAGACACCGCAGCCTCGAGACAGAGACACGAGGGGGACGCTCCCGGGGCCCACAAAGCGCTCCACAAGCACGAGGGGTGTTCTGGGCGCAAGAAGAACCAGCCCGCAGTGCCCGCCGCCCCCCACCCGCCCCAAGCCGCTCAGCTCTGACAACCCCTCCAAGAGGCGCCGGATGACCCGCCCCGCAGGCCCAGGCCTCAGAGCAGGCGGGGCCGGGGCGCCCCCGTTCCTGTCCCCGGGCACGTCCTGGCCTCCCCCAGCAGGGACGGCTGGCTGCTTTCACTGGACACGGACCCGCGAAGACCGAGCCTGACCCGGCAGCGCGGCGCTGTGCCTGAACTCCCCGCCGCGCAGCGGGGCTCGGGTGCAGTCGGCGGGCCCGCAGGAGGCCTGGGCGGGGTGGGCATCCTGCGGCCCCGCGTCAGGGCGGGCTCTGCTCTCAGAGCCGGGACTGAGCACGGGGCCAGCCCCGTTCGCGCCAGCAGGTCCAGACCTTCCAGCCAGCAGGGGCCAGGGGGTGGCCGTCCTCCCGTCCACCTGCACCCATCACCCCCCATTTTGGCTTCTGTGCGGCTCCCTCCCTCACATCGTGCCTGTTCAAAGCCCCCCAGCCCCAGATATGCTCTGCGGTCCAGGAAGATGGGCTCGAGGTGCCAAGTCACATGCCTGGCTCCCAGCGGGGAGCAGGTGGCAGAGGGTGGAGCAGCCCTCGCCTGATGGTGGAGACAGACCAGGCCCCGGGAGAGCCCTGCAAGGCAGGCGGGTGCGAGGGGCGGGTGAGAATGAGGAGGGGCGAGGACGGCGGGGCAGGCCACAGAGCACGCCGGCTGGGTGGCTGGAGGGGCGGGGGGCGGGCAGAGATGAGAGCACGGGGGTGGGTGCCGCATTCAGGGGCGGGTGAGCGTACAGATAGATGGTCGAGGTGGACCACCACCGGGGGTGATGAGTGAGTGGATGGGGGGGTGGGGGGAGGCCGGCTCGAGGGCTGGGGGAAGGGTGGGTCAGCGGGAGAACGGCGGGCAGATAAAGGGGCTGGCTGGGACGGACAGGTCGGTGGGTGGACGGGCGGACACACGGGCAGATGGCAGAGCTGGAAATAAAACCCTGGTCGCCACGCCCCGCGCCTGCTTCCTCCACCTCCGTCCCCTCCGCGGCTTCTCAGAGCCGCTGGAACGCGCTGACAGTGACAGTGACGGGGCAGGCCGCAGACCCGGGACCTCGGCTGTCGTGCAGCCCAGTGCCTCCCGAGAGCGGCCCTCCTCCCGCGGCCCAGCCCCGCTCCGCCGGTGTCCAGCAGGGGAGAGCGAGACTCTTGCCACCTCTTATAATCACGAGGCGCAAACAAAACAAAACACTCCTTCCCGGCTCTTTCCCAAAATAGCCTCTCGCCACCAGACACGCGGCTGGCCGGCTCTCCTCACGCAGCCTGACAGGCGGCTCTGCCGGCCCGGCTGGGAGGGCAGGGGTGCAGGAGGCGCGAGCCGGCCCGGGAGAGCTGGGGAGCAGACCCCACCCCGGGGAAGCGGGGAGCCCGGCAGCGCCGCCCAGACTGGGGCCTCAAGACCCGGCGCACCGCGAGCCCCGCTGCACCCAGACAGGCAGAGGAGTTGCCCCGTTTCTCCTGTGCATGAGGCGCAGCCGAGGGGAGGGCGTGCTCACGGGCGCAGGAGCACGAGGCCCAGTCCAGCGCTGCTCCCAGCCAGGGCCTTCTCTCCTGGGGCTCGGCCAGCAGCCGGCGGGGACACACAGGCCTCCTGGGGCGAAAGCAGGGGGAAGGACTCCTGCTGGAGCAGGGGTGGGCCGGGCACCCTGTGGGTTCTCAGGAAAGTGCCGGGAGCCCCGAACCCCAGGGTCCGCACCTGTGTGATGGGAGCAAGGACCTGGAGGAGGAGGAAGGGGGGTCGGGTGAGGCTCCAATCGGGGCACGGGGGGGCAGCCCCCGAAGGGCCCCCACCCGGGAGCTGGGGGATACTCAGGTGACCTGGAGGCCGCGCTGAGACCGCCGGGAGGCAGGGCCAGCCGACCCAGGGAGGCCGCCGCCGGGCCAGCCCACCAGGGAGCACAGAGCAGGCTGAGCACCGGCCAGGAGCCCCTTCCTGCCCCCCTGGCTCCACCCACCACGCCTGCCCTGCACCTGCTCCCCCAGCGCTGCGTCCACACTGTGCTCCCAGCCTGCAGGGCCCTGCCCCCTCCCCCATCGCCCTTGCCTCTCGGGAAGGCCATCCCTGCCCCAGGTCAGACACACCCCCCACACACAGCCAGAGCCATCTCCTCCCACGCAAAGCACCGACCAGCCCCCCACAGCGCGCCTGGGGAGTCCTTCCTGAACCCGCCCTTGCCCCCACCCCTGCACAGGGGCCCCCCATGTACGCTCCCCAGCGAGTCCTGCTCTTCCCCGCCTCAGTTCCAACATCGCCGCCCCACCCAAGTCGGCCCAGGAAGCCCGGCCGTGCACAGCGGGAGAACCAGGGCCTTGCCGTCGCTGGACGCCCCAGCCGGACGCGCGACCGCACTTGGCGCAGCACAGAGGCATCCCCGCCAGAGGCCAGTGCCCCAGAGCGGCCGCCATGCGTGGGCCGGTCCCTCGGCCAGAGCAGGCGTGCCAGACTGCCCACCGGCAGCTGGCCCCGCAGAGGCCACGGGCACGTAGGGAGGTCACGGGACGGGCGCCCAGCAGCCACCTCCTCTCCTGCCCTTTGCGCTTCCACAGGTGCTCGCCGGCGAGACCGGAGCACCAGGGGCCCGGGCTCCCCTCACCTCCCATGGGACAGGGGTAGGAGCCCGTGGCACGTGCTGATGGGCACCGCCTCCCCCACCTGCCAGGCAGAGGAGCAACGCTGAGCAGGAAGCCCTGCAGGAAGCCCCGCCCCGCGGCCCCGGCCCCGCCCCGCTGCCCCGCCCTCAGGCTCCAGCCCAGGCCCAGCGGGCTGCTCAACAAACGCACGCACGTGGGCTGGGGCTTCCCTGAGTTTAGAACGAGTCAGTCACCGGGGCCTGCAGGGGAGTCCGAGGCCGGGCGGAGGTCCACCCGTGGCCATCACCGTCAGAAGAACACCTGCAGCACAGGCCGCCAAGAGCACCCGCCAGGGCCTCACGCAGGCGCAAGTGGGGAGCACTGCTCCAGGAGCCCGAAGCCCCAGGAACAGCTGCCACAGCCCCAGCACGCAGGCCCTGGTGCTGCTGCCGCTGCCGCCCCGGGAACCGCGTCTCAACGGCCCCCGGGGCAGGGCTGTGGCTGGGCGGCCGGACCCACCTGCGCACACAGCCGCCAGCACAGCGCCCGCACCAGCCACTGGCCTGTGCCACGGGCCTACCCCCAAGGCACTGCCCAGGAGCTGGGGCGAGCTGAGCCCCAGGCTTGGAAGGTAGCACAGGACGGGAGACGGTCCCAGAAGCGCCCCCAGGACGAGGTCACCTGTGACGACTTTACAGAGGAGGCGCCGTCCAGACTGACCCGCAAGCGACGGTGGCCCGGACCAGCGGGACAAGACGGTGGGGACAGGCTGCCGCAGCCCTCGGGCATCGGGGGCGGGAGCGCTCCAGAGCTCGGGAGGCAATGGGGGCTGCAAGCGAGAAGCAAGCCACAGGGCCAGGGAGCCGCTCGACCCTCCGCTCCCGGGGACGCCGGCATCAGGACCGGCAGCAACACGGAGCCTGGACCCCTGACCCTCCAATGACCCGTCCCTCCCGCCGCCCCCGACGGCACGTGCTAACGTGAAGCCCGCGCCGGAGGGAGGAGCGGGCGACGGTATCAGCAATTTCCTGGGGAGAAAACAGATAAGGGGCCCCCTGCCCCTTCCTCGCTCGGGGGCCGGTGCCGCGGCGGAGGGCGACGCGCCCACATCAGCAGGACGGCGGCCACCCCCGGCCCCGTCGGCAGGACGGTGGCCACCTGCAGCGGCGCGTCTGCCCTGACCGAGTCCCATGGGACACGGGCAGCTGGAGGCGGCCCCACCAGCACCTGGCCTCATCGTCCAGCGTCTCAGCGGGCAGCAAGGCCCCGCTGGGTGGACGGGGCACTCGGGACCCCTGACCTCTGGGAGCCAGTGCCTGAGGAAGCAGGAGCAGCATCAGGTGGCTGCTCCGGGGCAGGGCCCGTGTGGCTTTGTGCACCCGAGACGCGTGCCCCAAACCGCCCCTCTTTTGTGGGTGCGGGCCAGCAGGGCGCTTGGGTCCACAGGGCTGCATCCTGGCGTCCGTGGGCGATGTGCTGCTTGTTCGGCCGGCGCTGGCCAGGGCGCTTCCCTTTATTCTCACGCGACTCCGGGCGAGGCACGGGATTCTCGGAGTGCGACCAGCAATAAAACGGAGGCTGCCGGCTGAGGCACTACGGCGATCCAGGGAGACGCTCAAAGCACTCAGACCACAAATCACAGGTCCCGGGCTCGGTGACAGCAGCTCGAGGGGCCCCAGCTGCCGCCCCCTCCCTGCACCAAGGCATCCACTTGCTGAGACCACCTTGGGCGTGCTCCGTGCCACGCACCCGCCCCGCCCCTGCGCCCTCCAGGACCTGCTCCACGCTGCTGTGTTTAAAAAGCAGCACACGGTAGGGGGGTTGAAGTCAGGCCGCGGCCCAGCTGCTGGCCCCCTACGGCCAGTCTCCAACCGAGGGCCCACCCAGCCTCCAGCTGCACGCCCAGGCTGCCAAGTGAGGCCTCAGGCAGGCCCAGATGCTCCCGGCCCCGCGGAGAGGCCCAGCCAGGGCGGCCCGGCTGGCCACTGCCGCAGTGACCGGACACTGGGCGACGCGGTGGCAGAGGCCGTGGCGAGACGAGCCGGTGGCGGGTGTCCTGCACTCGCTCCCGCCCCGGCGCAGGCCAAGGCCCCGCTGCATGCAGAACCTCCCTGGCGGGGCCCCCACCCCCGCCGCCATGCCCGGCAGCCAGCTCAGCAGAGCCCGTGCCCAGCCCCGCCGCCCGCAGCCACGCTGACACCCGAGGTCGCTCTGCGTCGTGCCCGCCTGGGGCTCGGATGGCTGCGCAGAGACCTGGGCAGGGCTCAGCCAGGGGCTGCGGGGGCGCCAGTGCCTCCGGGCAGACGTGCCCAGCCCGGCCGTCCTCCGCCGGGCCGCAGGCAGGTCTGGGCCCTCCTGGGGCAACGCTGCTGTGGGCCTCAGCCGGCGATAGCCGGCCCAGCAGAACACCCCAAGCCAGCTACAGGCACCCCCTCCCCGGCTCCTGGGTGGGCGTCACGGGGCCCCCGGCCACAGCGCTCCTGCTTCTCCCTCCTTCTCTTTGGGAAGCACCAGGCTGACCTGCCTCTGCCGAGAACCCCCACCCGCCACGTCCTCACCGAGGAGGGCGGCCCGGGGACCCCAGGCGCGCTGAGGCCAGGGCTCTGGGGTGTCAGCTCCGCCGCACGGAGCCGGGTCGTCGTGGCACCCGGCACCCCAAGAAGCTGGCTCCTCCCCTCCCTGGGCGAGCCGCAGGCACTGGCTTGAACCCCGCGCACACCCAGAGAACCCACGGGCCCACCGCAGAGCTGAGCGGCCCGCTCGAAGACGTCGCTCCGGCCCCAGCCTGTGCGCGAGGGGGGCGGGGCTCGGCAAGGGGTCCGGGGCGCCCACGCACGGGCTGCTCCCCCGGCCGCCCACCCGCAGCGCCACCCGCACCCTTCCCACGGGTGGGGGGTTCCAGGCGCTGGCTGTCCTGCGGGGAAGGGGGACAAGCTCCCGGAGTCCGCCGGGGTCGCCGCGCCCCTGCCGGTGCCACCGAGGGTCGGGGCAGAGGGTCCCCCAGCAGCCCAGGCCCACCCCTCGTGGGGTGCGCCAGAGGGGCGGGCAGGCAGCGCAGGCCGACGGCCCCCACGAAAGCAACGAGCACACGAGGACGCAGACGGGCCAAGTGCACCTGACGGTTCCGCGGTGCTGGCGTGGAAGGCGCTTCCTGACGGCGACAGCAGCACAGCAGGACGAGTGTGGTGGCCGACCTCGCACTGCAAGTCCCCGCTTTGGGGTGTGGCGGTGGCTCAGGACGCCCCATCCCAAGCAGGGCTCGTGGTGCGCGCCCTGCCCTCCTCCCGCGCCCATGGCCCGTTCCAGCGACGACGGGAATGAGAAGACCAGCAAGGCCAAGAGCACGCACCCGCCGCACAGGGCAGGGTGTCACCCGCGCACAGGCAGGGTGCCCCCTGCCGCGTGGCACTGCCGCCCTACGGCCGAGGCAGCACAGGCAGCCCCAGTGCGAAGGGGCTCAGGCGCCAGCCCTCTGCCCGTTCGCCGGCAGCACCGCCCACCTCCGGCCAGCCCTCCTGGGGCTACCCCCGCCCGGCACCTTGAGTCTCGTCCTGGCTTCTTTGCTCTGCACTCCCGTGACAGGACCCAGGTCTGCACAAGGCACAGGAAGGTGAGTGGCACCCCCAAAGCTCCCTGGGAGGAGGCCTGGGGGCCGTCCCTCCCCAAGGCTGCTCGCTTCCGCCCTGCTGTTCCCGAGTGCTCGTCCGGGGGTCCTAGCGTGGGCCCACCCCACCGGTCTCCCGCTGCTGCCCTGGGAGGCGGCACCCGAGGGGCGCAGTGGCCAGGCCTGGACCTGCACCTGCCATGCTAACCCAGCGGCCACCATCAGGGGTCCTCACCGAGGACCAGCCTCATTTCCTTCCCAGAAGACCCCTGCCCGCCCTCCTGGCTGAGGGAGCCGGTTGGCACCTCGCCCGCCGCTCCGGCAGGGGCAGGGCACGTCCAGAACCCCGCGCCGGCCCTCCGGCTGGGCCAGCCGCGCTCCCGGGCAGATGAAGGGACCCAGCAGCCCACCCCAGGCAGCGTCAAAGCCACGCCGCCAATGGTCCCAAAATAGACCCGAGACACAGTCCCCATGGCAACGGCCCGCGTCTAAGGGCCTCCTCGGGGAGCAGGGGACTCGGCCTGGGCCCAGGCTCTGCAGGACGCGGCCCCACGGGGGTGTCCGGCCACCTGCGGGGCCTCCCAGGTTCCCAGCTGAGCCGTCCTGCAGCACCACCGGGACAGGACGGGCTGAGAAGCCCCTGGGGCAGCCCAGCGACAAGGCGAGGTAGGCCAACAGTCAGGGCTGACCTGCCAGCCAGCCAGAGCCCCTCCACACGGCATGGGCGGCGTGGCAAAGGGAGCGGAGACCGGAGCCTGGGGCCCAGCCCCCCCAGCAAACATGGGCCCAAACCCTCCCCGATGGAGACAGTGTGGCGGTCAGCGGCTGGCCCCAGGGCCGGGGACTGGCTGGGCTGAGGGCAGGTTCTAACCGTGGACCCGGCTTGCCCTGTGACCGGGCCGTGGGTGATGAAGTGGCCGCAGGACGGGAACTGGGCCCAGCCCTGCATCACGAGGGCACCGGCAGGCCCGTGCAGGCAGGCAGACATCCACCCCCGCAGCCCCACCTGGCGGGCCCACAGAGCCGAGGACTGGGCGCTGCCCCGTGGGCTGAGGGCCGGCTGGAGAGACCAGCGAGGAGCTGCGTGGACATCGGCTGGGCAAGCCCTCGCGGGGAGGGGCGTCAGGTCCTCGCAGGCCTCGGTGCTGCCCACCCACGCGCTGCGCCCAGCCCCTGCCCCGCACCCCTTCCGGTGCTGGCCGCTCGGCCAAAGTGGCCCTGCCCTCCCGCACCTCCACGGCTCCCTCGACACGGCCACCCAGCTGGTTTCAGCATTTGGGTGTGAGATGGACTAAGTGTCTGTTCCCCCAAAAGCCACAGTTGAAGTCCTAACCCCAGGGCAATGGGGCAGTGCTGGACACCTGTGCCTGGAGCTCTGCCCCCAGACCTGCTGAGCAGAGGAGTCAAGGCCCTCTGGGCGGCCAATCACAAGATGGGGCGGGGCCCTAGCCAGGGGGTGGGGCGGGGCCACAGGCAGGGCCGGGCCACCAGGGGATGGCTCCTGGGCCCTGAAGGACCTAGAGGCTTGAGCCCAGGCCCCACGGCCTGCACTCGTGTGCGCGCACAGGCAGTGTGCTCGCTAAGCCGAATGGGGCAGGCCTGCAGAAGTTAGCCTGGACTGGCTGAAGCCACCGCCCTGGCTCCTGCCGACACAGAGCCCCCGGGCTAGCTCCCTCGGTGTCCATGCACCACCAGAGCCCAGTTCTTGCCAGTTCCCCGGTCTGGAGCTATCTGAGGACCCGGCTACCCCGGCTGCCCTAGCCGTGAATTTCGCCAGATGCTCCACATTCCGGGCCAGATGTTCCCATGTCCCAGTCCAGCACCCAGCGCCCCGCACCCCACCCCAGTGCCCCGCCCAGCAGGCAGGCAGGCTTCCTCGCCCCCCGCTTGACCCATGCACTAGTGGGCGTCACGGCCTCACCCTCTCCCCAGACTTCTCGGACTCAGCAGGGCCCCCTGGAAACATCCAGAATCAAGACTCCCCCCAGGGTGGGTGCCATCTCCGGGCAAGGGCTGAAGGGGCGGTGCGCCTCTCGCCGCACTCGCAGATCTCGAGGTGCGGGGTCTCGGTGATGCCGGCCTGCGCGCAGGCAGCCTGGGAGGCTGAGGCCGCCTAGCAGGGGCGCGCTGCCCGGCTCCCCGCACCAGGTCTCAGCCCGTCCTCGTGTGGGGAGTCCCGCTCTGCCATGAGAAGACTGCGCAGCAGGGCGTGAGCTCGCCCCAGGCCACACAGCACGAGGGCCCCCCGGAGGCTTCGAGCAGGCGCGCGGCTTCCCGCGCAGGGCACAGGCCCCGCCGCGTGCCCAGGTCAGCCCTCCGCGCAGGGGAGGAGCCGGAAGGCCGAGCCCACCGCACCTGAGCTCCCGCCCCGTAGTGGGGCGCTCAGGTGCACGCCAGGCCTCCTCGCTGGGGCTATTTAGCAAATGCTGGGGTGTCCCCAGCGCGGGGAGCACCTGGCACACCAGGTCCCTCCCTGAGCCACCTGCATGAGGCGGCCGAGCCGCCGCTTCCTTCCTGCTGGCACAGCCCTCCCAGGGCAAGCAAAGCTCAGCCTCCTGGCCTGCCTTGGCTGGCAGCGGGGACTGGAAGTTTCCGTGCCTGGGGTAGGGGACCCAGGCCAGGTGAGAGCCTGCACCCAAGCCTCAGAGGCAGGTGCGTCCGCCCCAGCCGCACTGCACCTCCCTGGGAAGCCCCAGCACTCGGGCCTGGGCCTGCAGGCCGCCACAGGAGTGCGGAGGCGCGGCACGAGGGACCCCCGCGGCCGGCCAGGTCAGGAAGAGATGAGGAGGCCGCCATCTGTTCGGGGAAGAAGGGGGAGGCAGCCGCCACCCGGGCCCTTGTCTGCAGCCAGGCGCTTTCCCCGGGCCTCTGGCAGCCCCACAGCTGGGCCGTCTGATGAGGGGCACTCTGGCTCGGCAACCAGGCTCACCTGTGCCCTTTGAGCCCACCCGCAGCTCCCGAGGTCCACACGGCCCTCCCGGCTGCACAGCTGGGAAGACAAGCGCACAGGGGTGACTTTCCCGGGCACCCCGCAGTACACGACTGAGCCGGGGTGGGAGCCCGGCCGGGCTAACGTAATTCCGGAGCCACACCAGCTCCCGCCGCTCTGCCCGCACCAAACCCAAGTTCACCCACAGCCCCCAGAACTCTCCAGCTCCACACCAGCTCCCTGCAGGCCCCTCTGCGGCCACGGGGCTCTGCAGGACACGCCCATCCTGAGCCGGCCCCTCCGGCAGGGCAGGCTGAGGGCACCTGGTCTCCGCTTCCTGGCGCCATCCTGACGCCAGGTGGGTTCAGCCCACCACCCTCGCCCTTCACAGCCTGTCCGTCATCAGACTCAGGTCCGAGTCCTCTCCATTCTGCTGCCCGTGGGGCCAGCCAGCCTGCTGTCCAGCGCGGCTCGGGGCTCAGGGCACCTCGTCCTCCTCACAACAGGAGCCTGCGCTGCTTTCCCCTCCCCGCCCCCAGCGGCCCCACTCTTGCCCACTGCGGCTCAGACAGCCGTGCAGGCCAGGAGAGGTGGGCAGGCGCGTCCGCCCGGAGCTGCAGCCGTGGAGGCTCTCGGTGGAGGCGGGAGGCTCAGGCCAGCACCCAGGGCTCTGCGGGGCGGGAGGAAGCCGCAGAGCAGGGGAGCCCAGGGGCTGGGCTTGCCCCTGCAGACTTCCTGGCCCCCCTGAGCTTGGAGAGCTGGCATGACCCCGACGGCAGCGGAGGCCAGCAGCAGCCGCCCCGCACGGGAGGAAGGGGAGCCCTGGCACCACAGCACAGGGGCTGGGTTCCTGGAGGGAGCTGCGGCGCCCGCGTGGGGGGTGGGCCGGCTGCAGACGCTGTGCCCCGGGACCTGCAGCCTGCCCAGGCCCGGCCCAGGCGGAGCAGCTCCTTCCACAGCCCCCACCCACGGGAGCCCCCGGCAGCCCCACGGGCCCCAGCCAGACCCGCGACGCCCTGGGCTTGGAGGAAAAAAAGCCAAGTCAGCAGGCGCCTCAGAGGAGCAGGGAGGATCTGGGGCGCGGGGAGAGCCCCAACTCCCACAGAAGCAGGGCTGCCCCCTCCGCAGAGCGGCCGCCCACCTCTTCGACCCCTGTCATCCAGGCTCCGAGCTGCTGTCTTCCAGGAATTTGCCTTTCTGCAAGACCTACAGAATACTCTAGAACGATCAAACCTAGCGCTGGTGGCAGCTGTTTCATTCATGTGCCCGTGTCCACTCGGCAAATACGCTCTGAGGGCCTGTTGGTGCCAGGGCCGGGCACGGGTGAGGCGGCAACTCCCAGGGCAGGGGCTAGGGCCCGGGTGGGGCAGGGGCCACGCTGGGGGCCCGGAGTGCAGGGCCTGTGGGAGGGGCATCACCCGGGGGGTGGTCTCGCCAGACCTGCTGCAGAGAGCGCGGGGTATCTGGGGCCCGGGGCTCCAGGAGATGCGGGCCGCAGAGCCCCCTGGGATGGCTGGCGGCCAGCGGAGGCCCAGCAGCACCGGCACGGGCACGTCCCCACGCGGTGCACAGGGCGCTGGGTGACCGGCTCCACACGGCACAGTGCCTGGGTGCCCCACGCCCCCGCCAGCCCTTCAGAAGCAGGCGCCCAGGTCCTCCCCAGGGCAAGGCAAAGGTGAGAGCGCCTCTGTGGGCCCAAAAGGGCTGGCCCAGCCGGAAAGCAAGCCCGAAGCAGAAAACGCGGGGTGGCCTTCCCACGAGGGGCAGCGGGCAGGCCTGGCCGATGGACGCAGGACGGACAGGGAGACCCGCCGGTAAGGCCCTGGTTGGGCCCTGGAGGTTGACGGAGACAGGACGGCTTCGGCCAGCGCTGGCTCCCTCTGCAGAGGGGGCCCTGTCGGGCCTCACCCCACTCTCCTCCCTCGGGGCCTCCCATTTCAGCCCCTCCCCAGCAGCGTCCTTCTCAGGGGCGTGGACGGGCTGACCGAGCAGCTGGCATGGCGGCTGTCTCGGCTGCAGCTCTGAGGTCTCCGCCCCCAGCACTGCCAGCCTGGTCCCAGGGACGGTCTACGCAGGGGACAAAGAGCCCGGCAGCTAAGGGGCATTTGCCCAAAGGTTGGGTACTGCTGTGGTGGCAGGAGGCCCCCCGGCCCCGGGGCCTCTGGGCAGCAGAGGGAGCTTGCTAGCATACCCCCTTCCACTCGGTGTCTTCCTGGGCCGGGGAAGCTTCCAGAAAGTCAGTGACTTCAGCCAGCACAACCCTCCTGCCCTCTGCCCTGCCGCCCTCTTCTTCCCGCCTGGACAGTCCAGGTGCCCCTGGACTAAGGGCACCCCAATAAGGAAGACACGGCAGGAGAACCCAAGGAGCTGGGCCCCCACGGCCCAGGACCACACAGCCCACAACGCCAGCTCCACCGCTCCTGGACGTTCCACCGCTGCCCGCAGACCGCCACACCCGACGGCCTGCCCCTCGTCCAGACCCAGCACGTCCTCGCGATGCCACAGCCAGGGCAGGACAGCACAGGGACGTGGCCACCGGCAGCAGCCGTGACACTGGTGAGCCTCCCTGCCCTCCTTCAGTTAGGACGCGTTCGGTCCCACGCTGCCCACGAGGGGTGACAAGCACGGGTCACGTGCACCCCAGATTCCATGCCTTCCCGTTACGGCTTTTGTTACCTAGCACGGCAACATCTTCCCGGAAAAGAAAGTGTAAAACTGAGCTAAAAAAGAGAAAGAGAGGAAAGGAGGGAGGGAGGGGAGGAAACGCTAACAGAGGGAGGCAGGCACAGAACTGCCACCGGACACAGCGAAGGCAAACTCATCTGCGCCTCAGACAGCCGCGGGCCTCGCTGCACCTGACCGCACAGCTCCCAAGCGCGTACCGCGGAGTCAGGAACACAGCGACCACGCCCGGAGCCCGCGGTGGCGCCCTCCCTCCCACGAAGCGGATCTGGCACGACAACCCTCAGGTGACAGCACAGCCAGGGCACACAGGGACACACCTCGAACGCATGCTGCAAAATGAGTGAGGCCGCCCCTCGGTGATGGCGCCGTGGGGACGTGGCTCGAGCACTGTCCCGTGCAAGCACAGAGGCTCGCAAAAGAGCAGCAAACTTTCCAAAAGGGCACATGTTTGCCGCCTCCCCTGCCCCTCAGCTGTGTGCTTCAGTGCATCCGCCTGCCCCGCTCCGGCTCTGTCTCTGGTGACTCCTCTCACCCCCTGCGCCTCGGGTCTGTACCCCAGCCCTTGTGTGCATAATAAATAAATCTTTAAAAAGTAAATAAAATCTGCCTGCGGTTAATCCAACGTGTGTGCAAGCCACTCTCACCAGCAATCACTAGCGTTCCACCCTTGCGATGAAGTTAAACAGCTGTAGGGTAAAGGCTGATCAGGTCTTTCCACCCGCCCACCACTGTGATGATGGACACCTGCGGTGCTGCGGGCATTCCAGGGTGGGCACGCGCAAGTGGGCGCACCTGAGTTGGACACGGGCATAAATGGGCGGCGTCCTGAGGACGCCAGAACCGCGAGGACCGACCGACCAACAGGACCGACAGGAGCAGCAGCAGCAAGAGAAGAAGCAGCTGAGAGGGTGAGATGCGCTGGGGGCTGGGCGGCCTGCCAGCCTCCCGGCCCCCCGGGCCCCCTGCCTGCCATGGACCTGGCCACCTCTACTAATAAAAGCATGAAAGCCACCGAGGGCTCCAAGAGACTCCTTCCTTGACCCATCTGCCCAGAACCATCCTGAACCGTGCTCCAGTGCCGCCCCTTTCCTGCCGCTACAACAGCACAACAATCAAGCTTGATTAAGCAGCTCTGCAGAAGTTTACACACACCAAAGAGATAAAGGTTCTTTCCAACAATCTGTGGAACTTTATAAAAAGTAATCCTTGAGCTGCAGAGAAACAATAAATTTTAAAACACCGAGATTACACATAAGGACTGTGCCCGCAGACAGGGAGCGCTGCGAATGTTAGCCAGTCTAAGCGTTTGGAACGCCACAGCTCAGCAGGCTTCTCAGCGTCGCGAGCGACTCCAGTCCGTATATCGCCACTGCTGTCACCATTTTGGAGATGGCAAAAGCCACGGCCCAGAGAGGCTGCCCAAGGTCGTGCCAAGGTCACACAGTACGTGGCCAAGGCGGTGTGACCCCAGCAGACGGGACCTGATGCTCACACTCCTGGTCACCATGTTAGCACAAGCGTCTGCGTGCATGCACACACACGTCACTGCAAAACACGCTTCAAACTCGAAGAAAAAGAGAAGCGCTTGTAAACAACTCACAAATAAATCATCACGAGAGTGCTACCAGGTGCAGCCAAAGCCGCACACGGAGGAACGTGGGTAGCCTTAATGCATCCTCCAGGAAACAGAAGCCTCGTCACTGCCAGTCCTACAAAGGTAGGAGAAGAAAACCCCCAGGGACGCAAATAGGTAACCAATAAACAGCCGGAAGCGACACACGGCCTAGTTACCACGGTAAGACCAAGCGCTGGTTCTCCACATGCTCTGGCCCCTGGCTCCAGTCACCGTCCAGCCAGCACGGGCTGTGGGAAGGCCCTGGCCAGCACGAGCACTGCGTGTCCCCTTCCTGGCCACTCCGCCGTCCCCCGTGGGCTGGGGGCTGCGACGGGCTCGCCCACCTTTGCTTCGTGTCGCGTGCATTTTTTAAGTTTTTACTGTGTGAAATTTCAAACATACCTTAAGTTTGGCAAAAATTTGTATTAACCCCCTCCCCCATACAAATAATTAACCTTCAACAAGAACCACCGTGGCCATCTCATTTCATCTAAACCCCCACCCACCGCAATTTGGGCTGTTTGGGAGCGCATCCCAGACATGCCACCTCACCTCTAAACGCTTCACTGTGCAGCTCCAGAAGGGACGGACCCCTGCGTGCCGCGCGGCTGGGATTAGCGAATAAGTTAACATGCTACATTTGAAAACTCTTAACGTTAGCGTACACGGAAGTTCAGGTCACAGCGGCACCACGTGCTACTTGCTGAAGCTGAGCACGGAGCCTTCACACACCCAACCGCGAGGGAGGCAGATGCCCGCAGAGCAGATGGGCATGCAGATGACTCCAGCCAGCACCTGGGGCAGGGCCGAGCCCCGGCTCCGGGACACGTGCTGGATCGGGCCCACGGGACCAGGCAGTCACCTGACCCAGCAGGTGCCCAGTCTGGAGAGACAGGTGGCCGCTACTCGGCAGGGCGACCAGCTCCCCAGGTCACACGACGCCTGTTCACGGGAAGGGACAGACTCTGTGCTGAGCTTGGCCGCTGCCCCGGACCAGGCGCCACGTCCACTCGCTCCCCCGTGCATGCAGCTGCCCTGGGGGGTGCGGTGGGACACGCCCACAGGCTCACACCAGGACCACCGCCCCACTGCCCTGGCGGGCGGGCCTTCTAGAGAGGCGCCTGGACTAGAGGGGGCCGCACGGGTGGACTCAGCCCAGCAAACCAGTGTCCTTTCACGGAGCGTCAAGGCGCACTGTAGGGTAAAGGTTAATCAGGTCTTTCCACCCTCCCACCACTGTGATGATGGACACCTGCGGTGCTGCCAGCATTCCGGGGTGGGCATGCGCAAGTGGGCGCACCTGTGTTGGACACGGGCATAAGTGGGCGGCATCATGAGGACGCCAGAACTGTGAGGACCGACCGACCAACAGGACCGACAGTACTGATGAGCAGCAGCAGAGAGAGAGAGAGAGAAGCAGCAGCTGAGAGGGTGAGATGCGCTGGGGGCTGGGCGGCCTGCCAGTCCCCCGGCCCCCCGGCCCCCCTGCCTGCCATGGACCTGGCCACCTTTACTAAATAAAGCATGAAAAGCCACCGAGGGCTCCAAGAGACTCCTTCCTTGACCCGTCTGCCCAGAACCATCCTGAACCCTGCTCCAGTGCCGCCCCTTTCCTGCCGCGACACGCACACACGCACAGAGGGACAGTGGGACACAGGTGTGGTGACGACAAGGAGGGCAGCCGCAGAGCAAACAGCCCAACACCTGGACCGTGGCTCAGCCGCCAGCCCCGGAGGGGACTAATGGCACCCTCTGGGCGTCCTGACGGGGTGGCCGGAGCGTCTGCGGTCTGTGGTCTCCCTCTCCCTCTCCCTCCCTCCCTCCCTCTCTCGGTTCTGCGTGTGGAGCCTCCGCGACATGTCCCTGCTGCCTTCGGAGGAGGGAGGACACGCCCCGGTCAGCAGCCAGCAGCTATGTACTAGCCTTGCCCGGCCTTGGACGTCACTTGCTTTGGGTCAGCGGGACGTGGGACCCGGGCAGAGACCCCCATGCTCCCCTGGCCCTCCGGCCCCTGCCCCGCACACCGCGGGTACACGGCCGCCGGCCGCCGGCCGTGAGCGGGCAGAGCCGCTGCTGTCCAGGTCTGTGGGCGACTGTCACACGTCGCTGACCACACGGGGCGACAGCCGCACGTGACGGCCGCAGCAGAGACCGGAGTCCGGCCGTGGCCCTGCTCGGCTGCGTGAGCGCGAGCGAGCGGCTCAGCCTCCGGCCCAGAAGATGATGGAGGCACCTGCAGGTCTCTCTCCCTGCGCTGCGGGGAGGGGGAAGAAGTTATGAGGCCCCAGAACCGCACGGGCGCACGGGACCCACAGTGAGCAGAGGTGTGCGGGAGCGTGGCAGGGCGCCCCACAGCAGGGGAGCCCCCTCCCCTTTTCTTCTGGACAGCTCAGGGCTGCAAGCGCCCTCGGCGCAGGCGGCCCCGGCGGCCCTGCGGGCCCAGACTCAGCCCGCAGCCGCAGCAAGCCTCAGGTCCCCGAAGCCCACAGCGCCGGGGCCCCCCTCCACACCTTCGAGGGCCCAAACGCCCCGGCCACATGCCCCGGCCCTGGCTGCGGTGTCTTGTTCTGACTACCCACTAGGCGGCCGGCAACAAACACTGCCCGGGGCACGGGCCTGTGCGCGCCAGGGGCCCGGCCCGAGGCAAGAGCCTGCCCTCGGTGGCGGGGCAAGCAGGCTGGCACAGCCCAGGCGGCGTCCACCTCCCGACCGGGCAGGGACAACGCAGGACGGTCTCGGGGCTGCCGCGAGCGCGCTGTGCCGGGCGGGCGGAGGGACAGCACAGGCAAGGCCCAGGCTGGCCGGACACAAGCAGGTGTCACGTGTGCCGGGGAGGGGCGGCGAGGCAGGGAGGGGAGAGAGCCGCAGGGAGGGGCCGGGGGCGCTGAGGGCGCAGCAGGGGAGGGGGGCTGGGTGCCGCGACCACACCCCGCCCCCTCCTGCTGCGGGCAAAGGGCTGGTGCCAGCCTGCCCGGAGGCCTCACACCTTCCTGGGCAGTCGGCCTGCGTGCTGTCCCGGGAGGGCCCGTGCAGCCACGGCCTCTCCCAGCAGGGCTCTCGGCGGGCCCGCCCATCCACACGGCCTGTCCCCGTGGCGCCCTGGGACTGCGAGCTCACGTCTAAGCCCCCTTCGGCAGGGCCAGCCTCGCCTGCCTGGCCTGGGGCACCAAGGACGCGGTGCCTCAGTGGGCAGGGGCTGGGGGCAGCCCCGGGAGGCCCCAGGATGCCAGGCAGGAGGACGGGCCACTGAGCGTGCCCTTGGCCCAGGGAAGCAGCGTGAACTCCGACCTGGGCCCCAGACCTGGCGGGAACTGCAGGTTCAGATGGGGCCAAAGACGCAGCTCTGACAGGGGAGGAGGCACGGGGGCGCGGGGGCTTCCTGGCAGGGACCGTGGCGGCAGAGGGGACGGTGGCACCCGGGAAGCCATCTTGTCCCCACCGGACGACCTGGGAAGTCTAAAGCCTGGCTCGGATGCTGTTGGGGGATCCAAAAGCCCCAGCCTGACACCCCGACCTTGACAGGCGGACTCCCGCTGGGAGTGGGAGCTCACCCACCTCAGGGTGCGCTGGGATGCAGCCCGGAGCCCCCGCAGGGCTGGAGAGGAGGGGGTGGGTGTGGGGGCTGGGCCAGGAGGTCAGCGCTGCACCCACGGACACCCCCACCTTCTGCATTGCCTGCGCCCCTGTCTGGCCCCAGCACCGAGGCCCCGCGGCACCCTCTGCGCCATGAGGAAGCAGAGCTCCAGAGGGGCAGCTTGGAGAGAGCCCCCAGGACAGGGAGTGACCGGGGCGGGCCCAGCAGCTGCTCCTGGGTCTGCACAGACTCCCAAGCCAGGCCACAGGGAGCCCCGCCTGGCGCGGCCCCAGTGAGCACCCTCCCGGAGACCAGGGCCCAAGGGAGGGTGTGGACCCGCAGCTGCCGCAGCCCAGGCTCAGACACTGGCCAACCTCCCTCCACTGCCAACGTCGCCTCGGCCTCTGCACCACACCGGCCACGGCCCGGCCTCCTTGTCCAGCCCCACGGCCCACTGACGCCCGCTCCTCCGGAGCCGGGCCACCCGCTTGGCTCCAGCGGCTGGCTGTTCCAGGGTCGGGTGAGACCCCAGAAGGCACAGCTGGGAAGGGGCCATGGCCAGCCAGATGCTGTCACCTGGGAGAGCCCCAGGCCTGGCCCAGAGGCCGACGTCCCGGCTCGACAAGCCAGGAGGGGCATTCACAAAGGCGCCTGGATCTCCGCGTGGCCTCCTGCCACTACACATTTTTCAATCAACCAGTCCTTGTTCTCTGGTCCAGTACATGCAGTTCCGTTTTGTGCTCCGAGTCAGTGCCGTGGCCCGTTCCTGGGCTCACACCAACCCCAGACAGAGACACTCCCGCCAGAAGCGGGAGACGTCTCCACGAACCAGAAGCTCCAGACAGTCGATGTAGGGAAAAGGCTGCCCAGAAATCTGGCCTCCCAACGGATACATTAACAGGAGTACAGCACCTAGAAAAGAGGAGGTGACGCTCGGCTGTCACCGCAGTCAGACAGGACTTGGAGAGCACAGACGGGCAGGGACCAGGTCACAGAGACAGGGCTGAAGGACACCGGGCCGGGCCTTGTCCAAATCCCCAAGACGGTTTCAGAGCAGTCCCTTGGCAAGGCCGCCCCGTGGCGAAGCGCAGACACAGCGCAGGGCTCCCCGCGCTGACTCGGAGGGGCAGGCCCCTGGGGCTGGCAGCCCGTCTGCCCTGCCTCCCCGTGCCCAGCACTCCTGGGCCACCCCGACTCGCCCTCCCCTGCAGAGGCGCCCTTCTCCCGGACAAAGCGCATCGGGGCCCTCCATGGTGGAGGCGCCTCTCGTCACAGGTCCCACCCTGCCCGGAGCCGTCACCGTCTCGTCCTCACCCCGGCAGGCACCGTGTCTGAAGCCAAGCGTCCGCGCATGGCCTGCCTTGAGGCGCTGTCATTTCTCACATTCACGTGAACTGCTCGCCCTGCTGAGCCGCTGAGACCCAGACAAGACCCTCCCAGGCCCCTCTACAGGCCATCCCTGTGCTCGCATCCGCCACGTCCGCTCTGAAGGTCTGTTACAGTCACGCGATCGGGGCCGGCAGCGGGGATTGGGGTTTCCGTCCTGACCATTTGGCAGGAAGGAAATGAGGCTGGAATCCGGGGAGACTCCTCATCAACGCCGAGATCCAGGGGCAGCAGGTACCTGCGCCCTCACACTGCCCCCGGCCGGCACCCATCCCAGCATGAAGGGGAGGGACCCATGGCCGGAGCCTGCGTGGGCGCCCGGAGCAGGGGGCAGACAGCACAGGTGCGCGGGCAGGTGCACAGGCAGGTGCGCCCCATGAGTGCGTGCGTGGGGCTGGGTGGGGGAGTTGTGAACACAGGTGTGTGTGGGGGGCGGTTCAGCCCCCGCTCCCCGGACTCGGTAGGTGAACGAGGACCCCAGGAAAGGGGGTGCCATGGGTGTCCAGCACTGGCTCATGGACACCCGCCTGCACAGAGAACACAGCCGGGGCCCCCAGACACCCGGAGAGCCGCCTCTCTGTCCCCAGGCCAGGGGATGCCCCTCCAGCCCCCGCTGCTCCAGGGCAGTGCAGAGGCCGCGTCCCTGGAGCCAGCACTGCTGTCCCCTCGACCGACGGGCCTGGGTGGGGGCTGCCAGGGCACTCGTGCTTCTAGCCACGGCCCTGCCTCACCAGCGAGGAGCAGGCACCCCCGCTGCCCCGTGCGGCCCAGGCGGCCTGGTGGGGCCCTCCCCTAATGCTGACTGCAGGTTCTCCAGCCGGGAGAGCAAGAGGAGAAACAGACACACGATGGAATATTCCACAGGCCCGTCCTGGCTCCGGGGACGAACGCGTCGCCAGAGCCTGCAGGAGGAGAGCCTGAGCCACGCAGGGCCCCAGCCTTCCCCGCCGCGCCCGCCTGCGCCTCGGTTTCCTCTCCTGCCAGTGGGGTGCTGCTCCCCAGACTCGTGAGCGTGAGCACGTGCGTGGACGCTGCGCTCCCGGGACCCGCCGGCTGCCCCAGTGCTGCCCCCCAGGCGTCAGGAGCGCCCACCGGGCCAGGCACTGGGCAGGTGGGGTGGGCGACGCGCGCCCGCCTCGTGACGCAGGGCCGGGGTCACAGGCCAGGCCAGAGCTTTGGCAGTGACTGGACAGGTGAAGCCCAAGAGGACTTCCTGGAGAGGGAGCACCTTGGAGAGGGTGCAGAGGGCCACCGAGAAGCGCTGGCTCTGGCCACCAGGGAGGCACGGGGACAGGACAGCCTCCGACTTGGCTGTGCCCTCTCTGCGCGCTGGGCGGCCGCCAACCGTGCGGCTGCTGCCCGCCTCGGGGCCAGGCCTTATCTTGTCATCTAGACTGTCTCCAGAGCCCAGCGGCGCGTGCTCAGCAAAACAACTGCACTGCCAGGAAGGAAGGGGAAGTGCTTCCCCCTTGGCGAAGCGTGCGCGTTCTGCTCCCCGAGAGAATATGAGCCGCCGTCCACCGAGGCGCAGCCAGGCCGGTGGGACCCCCGCCCGTCTGCTCGGACGCCCCGCCCCGCCCCCGCGGGGTGGCCTGAGGCCGCACAGCCCTGGCTGCAGGCCTGGACCCTGGGCTGAGCGCGCCCGAGCTCTGTCTGGCAGGCTGAGCGCAAACGGAGCCCGCACCTCTCCCACCCCTCCGGCGGCCAGGGCTCTGCACACCGGCCGGCAGGTGAGGGCTGGGTCCTGACCGTGCACGAGAATGCCCCAGAGGCCGCAACTTCAATCACATTCAAAAAAAAAGTTCCGGAGGCACCAGCCCTGTTGTGCCAAGAGCAGCAGCTGACAGGAACACGGATCCGGCCAAAGCGCCTCCTGTCGGGAGGTGACACGTGGCCAGCACGGTCCTCGCGGCCAGGCCTCCACCCCAGAGACGTCAGACGGACCAAGCAAGGCCGGGCCAGCGCCCCCGGCACCCCGACGTCCACCGCAGCCCAGGGGGCTGCCAGGGGTCCCGCTGGTCAGACCGGGAGGGCCGGGACACCCCCAGCCAGCCAGCAGAGCTTGAGGAGCCGGGTGCCCTGGGTGTGCAGTGGCCTATCCCCGTCACCCCCAGGCAGGAGCCGCAGGTGGCGCCACCATCACAGGTGGAGCGGAGGAGGGCCGGCCCGGACGGCTGCTCTGCCTCAGGCCGGCCGCTGCTGCTCCCGCCGGGCCTCCCCAGCCGCGGGGCCCCCAGCCCCAGGGAGGCAGCGGTTGCACGCAAAACCCACTTCACAGGGCGCTAGTGACTGCAGCGGAAGCCGCCCTCTGCAGGCCGGCCTCGGCCCGACCGCCGAAGCAGGCTGGGAACGCGCGCAGGGCTCAAGCCAACTAAGACGGCCCCAAGATCAACCGGACTCATTAATATCACTGTCCAGCAGGAGACGATGCCTCGGAGGGCCTGGCTCCGGGCTGGCTTCTGTTCTAGGCCCAGGAACACCTTCACTTGCATTTATATTAAAAAAGAAGAAAACAAACAGAATTAACTAGAAAGGTGCTTTGTTTCCTGTAAATTTGAGCTCCTGGACAAAACAGCTCGTCAGGGCCCAGAGCAGCCGACCTAAGTCAGTCTGGGCTAGCACCGGGCTAGGGTGGACCCCGCCGTGCTTGCTCCGGGGCTGTGGCCGCCCTGGGCTCCACAGGTGGGGAGCCTGAGGCTGGGGGTGGGGCCCGACCTCAGGGTGTCAGGCCCATGGTCTCAGCCCAGCCAGGCCTGCGGGGAGCGAGCGCCTCCCCCAGGGCAGCTGCGGGAGCTCCCCCCCACCTGCGCAGACGGGAGGCCGCTCGCTTTCCGCGAACGCCATCAACAACGGTCCAGCAAGCAGTGGACGCGCATGGCCACAGCTGCCCTCCGGGCCGCGCGGGTCTCCCCAGCACCCGCGCCCGTCTCGGCCACGCGTCCCGTGCTTCTCCTTGGCCTAACGCGCGCACAAGCCAGAGCTGCCAGCAGCGCCAAGGCACACCGGAGAGCTGGTCTCGGCTGTGGCCGCAGGTGCAGGGCACCTCAGGTGTGAGTTCAAGGCCGCCCTCTGCACCGGCCCGCTGGCCGAGCATTTCCTGAGCTCAGCTGCAGGGGGCTGCTGGCGGACCCCGGGCTTGGGTCTGGCTCACCGGCCCGTGCACTTAGGGGCTAGGGGACCCCCACGGCGGTCGGTCAGGGAGGCACAGCGGCCGCCGCGCCCAGGACGCGCCCTGCATCTGTGCCCGCACCGCCAGGCCCGCCCTGCGAGCCGGCGACAGGAAGGGCAGCCCTGACCTGGCCTCCCGGCGCTGGCAGCGCAGGCCGAGCGAGGAACGACTTCTCCTCTTGGCCGCGGAGCCCAGGGCGTGGGGCAAGCTGGAGCAAAGCTGCTTATGCAGACAACAGAAGGACAGTTTCCTTCCAAAATCGCAGAAACTTGCACCAATGAATTAAACATTTCAAACAAGATGACTCTCAGAAGTCTCGGCAGCGAGGCAAGAACACAGGCCGTCCTGTGCCACAGCTTCCTGTTGCATATGGCACCGGGACCCGCTCGCTCAGCCTCCAGCACTTCCACACAAAGGGAAACACGGGGATGGCAGGAGGCCGGAGAGCGAGGGGGCGCCGGGGTGGGGGAGGAGGTGCCCTCGCAGGAGGCTGGCGGCTGGGGCAGGAAGAGGCCACTGTGGCCCAAACCAGGCCCTGGCAGGAGCGGAGATGGCGCCAGGGGGGCGGGCGCGAGCTTCCGCGGCCGCCTGCTCGAGAGCACCCTGGGGTGCAGAGCCTGCCCCTTCCCGGGTGCAAGGGCCACACGTTCCCGCCCTCGGGGCCGGAGACCGACCTGGGCGCCCACCAGAGACCTCGCTCGGGGGTCCCAGGAGCCCCAGGGAGTCCCAAGGTGTACCGCTGGACTGTCCCCAAACGGGGGCTCAGGGCCCGGCTGCAGGCCAGTGCGCAGACTTGCCTCGCCCGGTGTCAGAGCAGGCGGTGTGCAGGTCCCGCCCTGCCTGCCCCTGCCCTCCCACCGCCCCCAGCGCGGCCCCGCGCCCCCACCCAGGACAGCGCGAACTCTCCTCCCGGCTCGGCAGGTGCGGGCTGCGGCGCTGGATCGCGAGCCGGCGGGAGAGCCCCACGTTGGGCTCCAGGAAGGCTGGAGGCGGCAGGGCAGCGCCTCCCACGCCCCCGAGCCGCCGCCGCGCCACCTGAGCCGTCCCCGCGCGGGCCAGGCCAGCCCTCTCCAACTCCGGAGAGGTAGTAAGTGTGAGGCTCGCGCCCCGCGCCGCCAGCCCGCGCCGGGCGGTGGGTGGGTGGGTGTCTGCTCGGGGTTATTCTTAGCGCTCCACTCTCTTCGCGAAGTGGCGCCTCCGCCCTCCGGCTCGGCACGCTCGCTCGGGGCTCGCACGCCCGGCCCAGACCGCCGCGCCGAGGGAGGAGGCGCAGGGAGGAGGAGAGCGCCGGGTGGGGTCCCCAGCGAGCGGAGGCGCGGGAGGCGGGGGCTCGGGGGAGGGGGCGCTGCGGAGGGGCCGGCGGCCGCGCTAACCCTCGCGCCCCGCGCCCGCGCCCGGCCCCCGCCCGGCGCCGCCTACCTATGGTGGTGATGACCGTGATGGCAAAGTAGAAGGAGCCGGCGAATCTCCACTGGACGCCGGCGCGGTGCGGCTCGGACTGCAGGATCACCAGCTCCAGCTGCCGGTAGTCCTCGCCGCTGATGTTGTACTTCCCCTTGATCCGGATCTCCTCGGCTTTGAGTTTCTCCTCCTCGCGCATCTCGTGGTCCGACTCGAGGGCGTCGAAGACCGCGGCGCCCACCAGCAGGTAGGTGAAGGTGCAGACGATGAGGGACAGAGTCCGCACGTTCTGCCTCTTCATGGCCGCCAGCAAGGAGCCGGCGCGGGGGGCATGTCCCGCAGGCTCGCAGCCGCGCGCGTCCCACTGCAGCGCCCGGCGGCCGCCGCCGCCGCCTCCGCCGCCGCCGCCGCCTCCAAGTTGTAAGCGGCGGCAGCGGCAGCAGCAGCGGCGGGGAGGCGGGGGGCGGGGAGGCGGGGGGGGGCCCCCTCCGCCGGGGCCGCCGCCGCCACCGCGAGGGGACCGGCGGGGCAGGGGCGGCGCGGGCCCGGGCTCGGGCGAGCAGGCGGACAGGCACAGGAGGCTGCCGGCGCGCCGGGGCCAGGCGTCCGGGAGCCCCGCCACCCTGCGCCAGAGCCGGCCGAGGCGGCCCGCCCCACTGCGCAGGGCCATGCACGGCGGCCGCTCCGGGCTCCGCCGGCCCCCGCCCCGCCCCCCGCGCCCGCCGGGAGGGCAGGGGCGGGCGCGGGCGCCGGAGCGCGGCCGCCGCGGCCCGCGCCCCTCCGGTCCGGCTCCCGGGCGGCGGCGGCCGGCGCGGAGCCGGCGGAGCCGGCGGAGCCGAGCGCGCCCCGCGGGACCCGCCTCCCCCCGGCCCCTCCGCGGCCCCCCGCGGGCAGGGGTGCGGGAAAGTTTGCGAAGCGGCGGCGTCTCCGGAGCCCGCGGCCAGCCGCGGGGGCCGAGCAGGTGGCGGGAGGGCGGCCGAGGCCCCGGGGTCCGAGCGCCCCGCGCCCCCGGGCGGGCGGGGCTCCGGCGGGGTCCGCGCGGGGCGGCGGCCGCGGCGCGAAGTTTGCTGGGCTCAGCCCCCGGGGCGCGAGGGCGGGGCGCGGCCCCCGGGCGGCAGGGGCCGCGGCGGAGGGGCCCGGGGGGCGGCCGGGGGGCGGCGCGGCGGCGGGGGTCCAGCCCGCGGCTCGGAGGGCGGCGGGCGCGGCGGCGGCGGGGGCGGGAGGGGGCCCGCGGGCCTCGCGGAGCTGCGGGGCGGGCGCGGGCGCATGAGCCGCGCGGGGGTCGGGGCCCTCCGGCGTCCGGGCGACCGGGGAGGCGGCCGCGGCGCTGGTCTGCCCGGAGCGCCGCGTGCGTGCGCGCCGGAGGGAGCCCGGGAGTGTGTGTGCGTGTGTGCGAGTGTGCGCCCGCGTGTGTGCCCGGTGTGTGCGCGTGTGTGTGCGTGCGCGCGCGCGGCAGCCCCGCTCGGGCGGGAGGGCCGCGGGGGGCGGGGGCCGGGCTACGCCGAGGCCCGCCCCCCCCCGCAGCCTCGGGGCGCGCCACCTCCCGCCGGGTCCCCCACCAGCGGGCGAGGCGGCGCGGCGGCTCCGCTGCAGCCCCAGGAGGCGCAGGGCGCACGCGGCGCGAGCCCGGGGGGGCCGCGGGCCAGGGCGGAGGCGGGCAGAGGGCCGGGTGCCGCCCGAGTGGGTGGGGGGGCGGAGCCAGCGGCAGGTTCGGCTTGGGGGGGGGGAGGTAAACGGGGTTGCGCGGGCCTCGCAGCCCGCTAGGCGCGAGCGCGGCAGACACCGGGGCGGAGAGTTTGAGGGACCGGGCGGAGGGAGGAGGAGAGGACCCGGGCGGAGAAGCCACGAGAGCTTGAGGGAGCGGAGAGCCGCGGAGAGTGGGGAGCAGAAAGGGGTGAGGGCCCGGGAGCGCCGCTCGCGCCTTCTGCCCGGCCACCACCTGGCGCGGGCGCGCGTCCTGGGCTGGGGGCACCGCCTAGGCTCGCGCGGGGGTCTGCAGGCGGCTCCGCCCCTCGAGCGGCGCCCGCAGGCGAACCGCCCAGCACCTGGCGGCCAGAGCCGCCTTGCGCTGGGTAGGCGCGGCCCTGCTCGGGGGTCCGGGCCTCTGGGGAGAACGTCGCAGTCCTGCTTCGGTCTCCCCGTTGGTTTTCTGAGAAACCCTGCTTGGCGCTCACGGCCGGGCGCGGGGTGCACCGGGGCAACGCGGCCCTGCCCCGCCGCCTCCTCCCCGCTGGCGCTGGGCTCCGCTTCCGCAGCCTCGGAGGGAACGCAGGCTGCTGCGTCCGGAGAGGCGCGGGGCGCCGTAGCGCCTTCCTGTTCAGGCTCCTCTGCCTGCTCCAGTCCCCCCATTCCCTTCAGGCCCTCGAGGGGAATCCCGTCGATCAGTGTCCCCCTTTGGCCTCGAGCAGTGGAGCTGAGCGTGGGTAGGGCAAAGCCGGGGAGCTCTGGACACCCCTCCTGGGATGTGATCCCTTTGGGACCCCAGCCAGGGAAGCCAAGGTGACCAGCAAAGGGCGGCCCCTCCCAGGCAGCGCGGTAGGCGGGGTCCTGGGAGCCAGGGGCGATGCCCAGACGGCCTGGGGACCAGACTCCACCCTCGGGCAGTTCACAGACTTGGGGACCTCTGACCCCTGCGATGCCTTGTCCGCGGGGACTGAGGGTCCCGTGCGTGTGGGACGCTTTTCTCCACCGGGGCTCCCCGTCCGCTTGGGGGACTCGCGGGTGCTGTGCCGCGGGTCTACCCAGACAGGAGAGCCTGCGCTGTGGGTGACCCCCCGGCCGTCGAGGACGCCCTTGGGCGAGTGCGGGGGCGGGAAGCCCCACCCGCAACAGCCGCTCTCCTCGGAATTCATTTTGGAAACCGAGGCCCCCGCGCTCGACGATGAGCCTGGCTGCCCGGTGAGTCACCGCGAGCGGGCGACAAGGATTCCCAGCAGCTGGTAATTAATTGCGCCGTGGCTGGGCCCACGATGGAACCCCAGTCGGGCCTCCCGCCGCCCCGCGCCAGCGCCACCCCTGACTCACCGCCGTCGGTCCTCGCCGTCCTGAGCAGCCGCCCGCCCGCGCGCCACCAGGGGGCACTGGACTCCGACCCAAAGGTCGCCTGGCTTGCTTGGAGCTAGCCCGGGGCTGGGAAGTCGAGGCTTCCCGGGAGCAAAATGCGGGCGCTGGGGGTGCAGGACTCCACCACAGGCTGCCAGCTTTGTGGAGAGCCGCCTTATTCACGCCTGCAGACGCCCCTCGGGAAGCCGGAGCCCCGAAGTGCTAAGCGGAGTGCACCTCGGAGGACTAGTCCAGACCGGTCGCACACGGACGCCCCAGCCAGCACGGGGCAGTGCCCAGGGCCACACGCGCCCTTCTAGAGCCGGCGCTGGACCTGCCCCAGGCCTCTGGCCAGCGCGCCCCCAGGACCTTCCAACCCCAAGTTCAGGGCGCCCCGACTCATCACCCCCCACGCCCGTCCCCAACCCGGGCCTCCCTTTCCCTCCTCCTCCAAAATACAGCCTCGAGAGGGAGCCGCATCTGGGGTGCAGGAGAGGCGTTCCTGGTCTGGGCCTCCTCTTTACAGCCCTACCACTCGTCCAGCGTCCGACCTGCGGTTGGAACCGGGTGCTGGGCCGGCGTGCCCACATCTTCCCTATGTCCCCAGACTCATCACGAGGGCAGGCGCTGGGCTGGCGTGTGGGCCACTACCGCGACAGTCCAGAAAGGGGTCAGGCTGGCCACAGTGCCTGGGGGCTAGGGGACGCCCCTTCTGTGGCCCCAGGGGACTCCCCAGCTAGAGGTGGACTCGGAGCTCAGGTGCAGCCAATCAGAACCCAGGATTCTCCCTGGCCACAGTGATTGGTTGAGCCGGCTGGCCTCTCAACCAATGAGAGTCCTGGGAAAACATTTCTGCGGCGCAGGGCAGAGCGGGCTGCGGGCTCCGGGACCTTTGGCCACAGTGCAGGTGAGCAGAAGGCTCGGGCCCCTGTGAGCTGCCTCGGGGAGAGCCGCGGGCGCCCGCCAGCTGCAGTGTCTGTGGCCCTCCAGGGCCCAACCCTGGTCTTCCTGAACCTCGGCCTCTCCAGGAGTAAAAGCCACTGGACAGTAACCCGGGGCTCTGTAACCCTCTACCTGGCTGGGTTCTCCAGGCCCAGCGGGCTGGACGGCCCGAGAGCTGAGTTAGCCTCTTGCCCAGAGAGGGTGTTCTGGCCCATAATGGGTCAGGTGGACCGGACTCCCGTCCAGTGTTCTCCCGCCAGGACTATGTGTCTTGAAGACAGAGTCTACTGCTGGTGGGCGGGCGCTGGAGGGCCAGGTCTCCACGGCTGGGCAGGTGCCACGCGGGCCTGTGGGCCGGCACTGCCCAGGGCGGGTCCGTGGCTGGCCGCTGGCTTCCAGGATGTCCAGGTCATCGGGCACACGGAGCGCTGGCTCACGTGAATGTGGCTACTCTAAACACAGGCTGGGGGTGCAGACCCAACACCCCTTTTCCAGAGGTAGGAAGCCAGGCACCATGCCCAGCGGCCCCACCTCAGACAGCTGTGGCTATCTGCCCTTCCGTGGGGGTGGGGCACAGCCCTCCACTGCATCCAGTATTGGGGGTCTCAGCCAACGCTGGCGGCCTGGCCTTCAGCGGCCGGTGGGTGGCTCCAGGCTGTCTGTGGCAGAGTCCAGCGGGAGGGCTCTGGAGCCGCAGCCGAGCCCCCGACTCCACTCGATGTGAACATGTTCCTGAGGAAGGGCCGTGGCTGCAGTTTGGGGCACCGGGTCCAACGGGGGGTCCGGCTAGAAGCTTTGTTCGCAAGCTGGCGGGTCCGGCTCCAGACAGCCCTGTGAGGAGCAGTCCCCAAACTCTGCCAGCGGGCCCTGGCACCTGGCCGTGTCGGCTGCGACCGAGCCGGCCTGGCAGAGCCCCAACCGGCCAGCGCCGCCCTGGTGACCAGCCTGGTGAATCCAGGGCCCCATGACCGGCTCCGGCAGCATCGGGGGCCGGCTGTGTGCCGGCAGCCAGGGCCCCTCCCAGACCCGCGCCTGGTGCCCGGAGTCCTTCCTTCGTATGGAGAAAACCAGGTGGAACCTCCAGCGCCTTTCAGCAGGTCCTGGACCACGTCCCAGCCTGGAGGTCACGGCTCCAGAAAGCAGCCCCTCTCTGAAATGCACCCCAGGAGGACTTGTTGGCCAGTGCCTCCAACCCGCTCTTCTCCGGGACCCCACTGCCATCGGTGGGGCGGTAAGCGGCCAGGCCGGCGCTGCCTCCGGGAGACCTTTGCAGCCAGGGCCTCTCTGCGCCTTTCTTCATGGCACGAGGGGAGGGACTGTCCTGTCCCCTCAGAGGAAGTGAGCCGGTCGGTGGGCCCTGGCAGGGGCCGGCCCGGGCGGGGGTCCGTGTGCATCTCCTTGCAGTAGGCCACTGCCCGCCTCCAGCTCTCCGCCCCAGCCCGCCGGCCTGGCGCCTCGGATGCGCCCGGTGTGGAGACGCTACTACTCCCGGCTCCCTCCGGGGAGCTAACTTCAGCCGTCACGTGCCACCTTCCTGTGTCTGTGCCGAGTTTACAGATCCCTGCGGAGGGTGTTTAAATGCTTTTCCTTTTCAGCAGCCTGGTTCTCGCCTCTGCCACTTTCACCTCTCGTGGCAGAGGGTATTTCTGCAAACGCAGCGAGGTGGCAGCGGCTTCGGCACGACGGTCCTGTACGCGCCGCTGCTATTTCGGGGAGTTGCAGGCGTGTGCTTTGTACCGTAGGGCCCGACTCCCGGGAGGAGAAGAGGGACAGGTATTTCCAGAACCCCCAGTTGCCCCGCTCCTCCCTCAGGAAGACCCCCAGGCTGGGTTTGGGCGCGGTGCGTCCCAAAGAGCCGCTGGTCCTCGCACTGCTGCAGGGTCCTGCTCTGGGCCCCGCCCCGAGGGCGGCTTGTGTGAGCTGCGGGGCCAGCGTGGAGCAGCTCCGGAGCGCTGAGCTGCGGCCTCGGAGACCCTGGGGAGCCTCTGGGGGGCTTGCTCTGTCTCTGAGTCGCCCTCTGCCCCCGCATCAGCCATGAGAACCAGGGTATCCGTCCTGGGCGGGTCCTGGGGTCACTGATGCAAGATGGGTGGGAGACCCATGGGGTCCCATCGAGGCCGCGGGACCCTCGATCTGCAGGACGAGGGCACCCCAGAGGGCTCCCCACAGAGGGGCCCTGCTTCTAGTCCCAAAGGCGAGGCGCGGCCAGGCCTCAACGCCCAGCTTGCTCTGCGCGGCAGGCATGGGCACGGCAGGTGGAGCCCGCCAGGTTTGCGTCTCGGGGAGGGCCGGCGATTCGTCTCCAGCGCCTTTGCAGGCGAGGAGCCTGGGGGTTCCGGGAGGTCATGGAGCAGAGGTGGAACTTCATCTGCCTCTGAGCACCCAAACCGGGTTCCCAGGGAAACCAGGGAGTCAGTCTGTGCAGCTGAGAAATCCAGTCCCTGCACCCAGTGCTCGTGGGGGCGGACAGGCGATAAGGAGCTAACCAGCAGGTACAGCCGGAAAAGGGACCACAGAGGATGAGAAAATGGGGCAGGCAGGGAGAGGGGGAGTGTGTGATGTGGGCAGAGATGTCTTGGTTGGGTGGTCAGGGGAAGCCTCCCAGAGGAGAGCTAGGCTGGGGAAGGGCGTCCAGGCAGGGGCAGCAGAGACAAAGGCCCAGGGCCAGGCTTGCTTGAAGTGGGGCCAGCGCGGGGGTGGGCCAGGAGCGGGCACAGGGCACAAGACGATGTTAGAGAACGGAACTTCCGGGCCCCAGGAGGACATTAGGGGTGTGGGGCACCCACATCCTGCCTGGGGAGCTCTGGCCTGGGGGAAGAACGTCCCCAAGAAAACGGGGTGCTGATGGCACAACAGTGCCCGCACGAGCAGGCTGGAAAGGCTGGAGGCTGCCCCCGTGCAGCTGCCCGCAGCCCCCACACCGGGTCGCTCTCGGGTTGGCGCCCGCCCAGGGCCCCACCTCTCCCTCGCTACCCTGGCCCCTGGCGTGGCCTCCAGCCCCCAGCGCTGTGAGAAGTACCCCCGCGGTGGCGTTGGTGCTGGTGGACTGGCGCGTGCTGAGGTCAACAGTAATGACGCGAAACCGTGGACAGCAGAGCCCGACGGCTACAAAGGCCCTTCCCACGCACGCCAGCGGGCGGCATCCAGCCGCGAGGCCCCTCGAGACCCGGCCTCGGACACCCGCCCCTGCGCGCACGACCCCTGGTCTAGACCGTCGGCCCATCCACGGCCTGCGGCGCCCGCCCCACAAAGCCCTGTCGCTTCCGGTCACTTTACTTTGGACAACGCCGCCCCGCGGCCGGGCCCGAGAGCTTCACGAAGCCAGCGCGGTCACCCGAGGGCCCGTCCCCGCGCAAGCCGTCACGCGCCCGGAGCGCAGCCGGACGCCGGGGGCAGTGCGGGTCCTCGGCTAGCCCTGCCCGAGAGCGCCCGAGCGAGCAGAGGGGCGCAAGCAGCGGCCAGCGGAGAGACGGGCCGGCGGACACTAGGGGCGGGCCAGGGTCGCAGCGCCGGGTCAGGGCGGAGCGGAGGGCGGGAGCGCGTCGTTCAGAAAAGCGCAGCACAGCGGCACGCGGGCGCAGCCGGGGCCTCCCAACTCGGAGGGGAGAGGGCGCAGTCGCGAGACCCCGCGAGTGCCATCCCGTCGGCTGAGGCGGGCAACGGGGCTCTCATCCGCTTGAGGCGGTCGTTGTCTCGCGTGCGGCTCGCAGCCGGGGACGCGGGCCGTCCGGCGGGAGGGCTGGTCCGGCGGAGGTGGCCTCGCGGGGCTCGCGGCACCGTTCACTTGTCGCCACTGAGCCGAGGCCAGGCGGCGGCGGGGCCCTCGTGCGGTTTGTCTCTGAGCTGCAGGTGGGCGCACCCCACCTGGAGCTCACGCTCCCCCCTGAGCCAGCTGGGGGCGGGGCGGGGAGGGCGCCGGCGTCTCTAAGGACTTTCTTTCTATCAGGCTGGACTCCCCACCCGTGTGGCCTCATCTAGCGTTCGTCACCTCCCTCCAGGCCCCATCTCCACGCGTGGATTCTGGGAAGGCGCCAACATTCGTCCCTTAAGAGCAGGGCTCGGTCGGGATTTCCAGGCTAACCGGGAAGGGGGGAGCCCCCACGGGCACCCAGAGCCAGGCTGGCTTCTCAGCTGCACAGACTCCCTGCCCTGCGCCGCGGGCCTGGGTGGGGCTGGAGGTAGACCCCGCAGGTGAGGCAAGGTGAGCGCAGCGAGCACTGAAGCAACTACAGTAAATAGACTCCTTAGCAAGTTAGGCGGAGAGAACGAGATTCTCCCAGAGAAGAGAGATGCTGCGATCCTGGGCTCAACAAGCAAGAGAGAGATGACCAGCTGCTCACCAGAGCCCACATACGCATAGACTGCGTCTCCTATGCCCAGAGGCCGCTGTGCAAACTGCTACATGACAGTCACCAGGAAGCCGTGACCAAGTTCAGTGACGCCCAATGACCAAGTCTCTCCTAGGCCTCATGCGCGTCCTGTCTAAAACAAGAGAAATAAATAAAAAGGAGCGATGGGGAAAACACTTCACTTACAAGCTTAAAATTTCCCTGAATAACTCTTGGACTGAATTTCTCTTGGACTCAAGAGAAAACGAAGAAAACAGAAATGTGGAGCAAAACAAACACTGCTTAGGGCCTCCCTGGTGGCGCAAGGGACTGAGCGCCGCACTGTGGAGCTTCTGCAGCCGCCGCAGCGCGAGTTCCCCGGCCAGGGAGGGACCCCCACGCGCAGCAGACCCTCCTGCCTCCGCTGCTCCCTCAGCAGTGTGTTTCAGTGGGTCTGCCTGTTCTGCTCCCCGCTCCTTCTCTGGTGAGTACTCTCACCACCTCTGGCCTGCACCCCAACTCTTGTGTGCATAAATAAATCTTTCTTAAAAATGCACACTGCCTAAAGACGGGCCGCCGGAGAAGCCTTCCAGAGTAACAGGGAAGGACCAGACAGAGCAGTGTTTTCAGTACTTGTGTCAAGAACTAGAGCAAGAAATAAGAAAAAGGGAATTCATAAGGAGTCAAAATGGTCAAAATAGGAGGGAAATTAAATAGTAGAAAGAATAAGTAAATGCAAAACCTTGTTCTTTGAAATGGCTAATAAAATAGAAAAAACCCTCGTGAGTCCAATTAAGGACGATGGAGAGAGAGTAAAATTAGACAAGATTAGGACTGAGAAGGCAGACATACCAATATAACCACAGATACAGGGGAGATAAAAATAATTATGAGAGAATATTATATGCAATTCTGTGATAACAAATTGAAAACCTCGGGGAAATGGATGATTTCCTAGTAAAAGCAAATTAGCAAAATCAGTCCAAGAAAAAATGAAAATTCTAATAGACAATTACCATGGAGGAGATTAGAAGGTGGCTGGAGATCCATCAGTGAAAAGGCACCAGGACAGACAGGCTCACTGCCGAGTTCGATCTAATTCTAAATAACTATCCATTTCACTGCTGTTTAAACTGGCTGATAGCAGCATAAGATAAGACAGTGTAAGAGAGAAGAGAAATGCCCTTCTTCCGTGCTTCTAAAATGAGAGTAAAGCACATAGCACAGAGTGAGGGGATGGCGGACTCACGGCAGCCGTGGGCAGGGTGACGTTTCTAAAGACACCAGCGGCCAACAGCCCGGCAACTAGGTGAAAGAATGACGCGTGACCCCTCAGGGTGGCGGCAGGGATCTGGTGCAGTTGGGGACCCACCGGCCTGGTGTCACCCCTTTCCGCTGGGCGCCATTTGGCATGACAGAAGGACGGACACCTCAGGAAGGGATTAGGGGCTCAAATAAACAGGACCGGGCAGAACTGAGACACACCGGCCAGGGCACGCCAAGGTCTCACGTGGGAGGTCATGGGCTTTATTTCTAAGCTATGTAAGAGGCAGTATTGTTTCAGCATCTTTCAAATATTCCAAATTCCTTTCGGATTCAGAACCCACTGAGGGGAAGCCTGGGGGCACGCTCCTGAGACACTGCAACACCCAGCGTCACTGAGTCCCCACGGCGACCGCGGTGGGGCTGACTGGGTGGACACTGGGGCCGTGGAGAGGGCAGAGTCCAGCTCCGGGCCCTGCTGAGAGGGCTCCGGAGAACACGCCGCAGGGGCCGGCATGGAAGTACACGTGCCGCTTCCCGTGGCTCCCGGGCGTGGAGGTCTCCAGCCCATTTATCCAGAACAGGCACTGGCTTAGGAGTCGGGAGACCCGGGCTCCGGTCCAAGCTCCACCACCAGCTTGTGCTGGGGTAGGGGTGACTCCGCAGCCCCTGCCCTTGGGCAGCGCAGAGACCCGCACCCCTCACTGGCTGGTCCTGGGGCCTGCTGTGGCCGCTGTCCACAGTGCTGAAGGTGCCCCTGCCCCCAGGGCTCCTGGGAACCCATTTGCCTGGGCGGCTGCCAGCACCATACTGTGATTAATCTGCAGGTTTGAAGTGGCAAACCCTAAAGGTGGAAGAAGGGGAGAATTCCTTACTGGCTTGCTGAACCCACGCCAAAGGCTATTTTTCCTTTTCACCAAAGCCGTATCTCTGACAGCTCTCATCACCTGCGCCTAACTGAACAACTCAGTTTTCGAAAAGCAAGTTTCCAGGCTGAGGTGAGCCAGTGGAACGCCAGCTAATGCCCCAAGTCCTCTGTCCCTCCCCAGCCCACCCTCCTCCCCTCCCTCAGGGGGAGTCCGCAGGCTGGACTTTGTGTGAACGACTCATTTGTTTGCCTTGCAGGTTTTTTCAAACAAGCTGTGTGTGTATCCTTAATAAAGATGCTGATCTGCTTTCAGAGCTTCACGTAATGATCGTCATTTTGCAAGGGGTCTTCCGTGCCTGCTCTATTCCTTCCACCTTGTGTTTCTAAAGGGTGTCCACAGGGTCCCATCGTGGGGTCGTCGTCTGCTCTGATTCTGCCACAGTTTAGACATTCCATAATTAATATGGCATAAAAGCTTATGTCCTTTTCCCTACTATGAAGAATCCTGCTATAAATATTCTGTCACGTGGCCCGTTTGCACAAGCTCCTAAATATCCCCCACGGTTTGGCAGGGACTCTGGGTCACGTGCAAGGACCAAGTTAGCTCTACTACGCCAGGAGCGCGTGCTGGGCTCACCCCCCACACACAGGAGGCGTGCCCGCTTGCAGCTGGGGGGAGTGTGTGACGAGGTCTCCCCGCAGATTGCGAGCGTGATGTCATGCGTCTGGCCTTATTTCCAGGTTGAATAATCTCAGGGTGTCAGAATTTCCTGACGTCATTCTCCGTTTGTAACTTGTCTTTCCAACTTCTTTGCGGTACCTTTTGATGAACAGAACTTTGAAAATTTTAAGATAGCTGGATTTGTCATTCTGTAACTCCTGCAGTCCTGTCGGACCTGGGAAACCCGTATCTATCCAAAGACCGTAAGAGTAGCCAAATGCTTTCTGCTTCGCCTCTCGTGTTAGAACTTCATCTAGGACAGATTTCTGTGTATGGTATGTACATGGGTCCAGTGTCTCTAGTATTTAAAAATATATAATAAATCACATGCTGTGCAAACAACTCAGTTTTGTTTCTGCCTCCCTAGCCCTAGGGCCTTTGGTTTGTTCTTTTGTTGCATCTCTGGGCTGAGGGCCACCTGCCCGGTACTGAGTACGAAGATAATGAGCATCCTCGTTCTGCTCCTCATCTTAGCACTTACAAGTCAACATAAAGCACAAGGCTGATTGTCTTTATGGTTTAAAGTAGATACCCTCTTCTCAGGGTAAGGGGAGTCTCTTCAAGGCCTAGAATGGTCAGGGTTCTTTCTGGGTTCGGGGATTTTTGATCACGAAAGGAGATGACTTTCATCAGAAACATTTTCACATCTAAAAAGATCATGACTGTTCTTTAATTTGTTAAATGGTGGACTCATTAAGAGCCTTTTAATGTAAAACCAACCTTGTATTCTCTAAAAGTACAACTTGGAGATGATGCGCTATCATTTACACGTCACTGAATCTATTTACTAACATGTAGATTAGAATTTTTATGTCTATAAAATAATGCATGGTTGAGCTTAAAACTTTATTTTCTTAGGCTGTCTTTGTCAGAATTTAATACCAAGGTTCTGTAAGTCTTATTAAGCAAACACTTAAGTGTTTTCCTCTTTTCCTACACTCAGAAATATTTTGTGTGTCACTGGAATGTCATTCTCCCTGAATCAAACGCACTGGTAAAAACTACCTGGGCTTAGCTTTCTTCTCAGAAGGATTTTAAACTACTGATTTGATATCCTTAATGACTTAATTTTTCAGTCTATTTATTATCATAAATTTTAATGTCTACTATATTTTTCTAGAAAGTGTATATTTCATTTAAGTCCTCAAGTTCATTGGTGTGTTCTTCATAATTTCCTCTTAGACATTCTTCCCACTATTGTCTGCAGTATCTGATGTTCACTCTTTATTTGCAATGTGACTATTGGCTATTTGTACCATTTCTTTTACCCGTATTAGTCTAGTCCGAGCTTTCTCAGTTTTATTAGCCTTTTCATGAAACAACCGTTGACATTCACTATTGTGTCTTTCTTATTTTATTAATTTATAACCTTATCTTTATTATATCCTTCTATTTTCTTTGATCTCTTCTGCCATCTTTTGCAGTTTCTGGGGATGGTGCTTAGTTGACTTTCACACTTTTAAACATAAGCATCTAAGTTTATAAAACATCTCTCTGAGTACTGATACACCTGCATCACACAGCTTTGCTATGTACTTACGTCAACGATCAAGCTTCACATCCCCTACTCGTGATGGTTTCTTCATCCAAGTCCAACTTACCGAGAAGTGTTTCTGATTTCCAAACAAATGGGACCTTTGGGATAAGCTTTCTGTGACTGAAGTCTGACTCAGCCACGCTGGGTCCTGCGAGAGTATTTGGGTGACAAATCCAGCGACAGGCCGAGTCCTAAAGCAAGGCTCAACGCAGGGCTCCAACAAGTGTTTTCTGCAGCGGTGGGATGAACTGTTATTAGCTCATTAAATCAATCTCCTGGTTGAATTTCTCAAATCTCCTGTACCTTTGAACATCTTTGTCATCTTGAACTTGTAGGTTCTGAGAGTTTTATCTGTTTCTCTTTATTGTATTATTCTATCAGGTTTTGCTTTGTGTACTGAAGCTCTATTTTTTTCAGATGTACAGCTTTCTGTTAGACATCTGCATTGCCCTATAACTAACCACCTCTGCCTGTTTCCTTCCCCCCATCTGATTACACTCTACTTAACCACCATTCTGTTTGTTTTTGCTTTATTTACCTTCCACACAAGTGAAATCATGTGACAGTCTCTTCCCCAGTCTGATGTATTTCACTCAGTATAATACACTCAAGATCCATTCATGTTGCAAATGGCAAGATTTCATCTCTATTTTTGCATGTATTTCTCTTTACTGTACAGACTGGGAAGGTTTGCTTTTTGGCTTAATATTGAGGTAGCTTGGTTTACGACACTGGAAGGGATGCGCGTGTACTGCCTTTTCAAGCAACACCTGCGTAGAACAGACCACATCGTGTTCCCCAGAATCCTAGTTTCCGTCCATCGCCACACGGCTCACCTTTGGTGCCCCTTTGGTCCACCTTGACCCCCTTCCCTTCCGGTAACTACGGTTTACTTCTTTTGGGCTAAACGTTTTGTTTTATTCATTCAGATTTCATCCTTTTTCTTGCAAAAATAGTACTCCCTTTTGTATACACACCACATCTTTTTCATCCATTGAATGATCTAAGCTGTTTCCATGCCTTGGCTATTCTAAATAGTGCTGCAAAGGACAAAGGAGTGACTAGATCACTTCAAAATAGTGTTTTCATATTCTTTGGGTAAACAAATACCCAGAAATGGAAAGACTGGATCACTTGAATTTCCATTCTGGCATTTTCTTTTTCGAACTCTCCATGCTGTTCTCCACAGAGGCTGCACCATTTTACACCCCACCAACACTCTCCTCGCCCTCACCAGACAACAGGTGCTATCTCTGTCTTCTGAAGACCAGTCTTTGGCCGTGGTGTAAAGGTGATGGCACCTGTGGTTTTGATTTGCGTTTCCCTAATGACAGGTGGCGATGAGCCTCTTCCGTGTGCCTGGTGGCAATCCGTGTATCTTCTCTGGAGAAGTATCTGCTCAGATCCGCTCACATTCTATACCTGGGCTGTCTGCCGTTGAATCGTACGAGTTCTTTATACATTTTGGCTATTAACCCCATCTGCTGTGTGAATTGTGAGTATTAGCGCACTGCCTTTTGTTTGGATGATGCTACCCTTTGCTGTGTAGGAGCTTTCTGGCTTGATGTAGTCCTATTTGTTTATATTTGTTTTCCATTCCCACGCCATTGGAGATGAGTCCACAAACATAACTGCAAGGCTGACATTGAGTTCCCTACTGCCTGTATCTTCTTCGATGTACTTTATTGTTTCGAGTCTTATGTTCAAGTCTGTAACCCATTTTGAATTAATTTTTGTGTATGGTATAAGACAGAAGTTTCATTCTTTTTCATGTGACTGTCCAGTTTTCCCAACAGCATTTACTGAAGAGACGTTTCTTTCTCCACTGTATGCCCTTAGCTTAGCATCTTTGTTGTAAATTGGCTGTCCATTTATATGTGGGTTTATTGCTGCAGTCTCAATTCTGTTCCATTTTCTGTATGTGTTTTAATGTTGATACCATACCATTTTGATTACTATAGCTTTGTAACATAGTTTGAAGCCAGGAAACTATCTGAAGACTTTTGCGGCTCTATGCAAATAGCAGTGTTTATATTTAAGGTGATTATGGGTATGTACGTATTTTTTGCCATTTTGTTCATCAGTCTCTGGCTGTTTTGTGATTCCTCTCTGTTCTTTTCATCCTTTTCTCTCTTTCCTTGAGGTTTGATAGCTTCCTTTAATGACATATTTAAATTTTTATTTTCTTTTGTATCTAATATAGCTGTTTGCTTTATGGCTACTGAGAGCTTCATATATAACCATTCTATATATATGATAATCTTTCTGGGTACTGCTCACTTATACTTTGATATCTTATTTTACATCTTTACTTTCTTAATTATTGCTACTTTAATTTTATTTTTGTCTTTTAATCTTCATGCTGGCTTTCTAAGTGATTGATCTACTATTTTTATTGTGTATCTTATGTGTGAGATTTTTTAAACTTATATTTTCTTGATGTTTGTGCCATTTTTCAGTTCATACGAGGTTTTTTTTTTTAAAAACAATTCTTATGAATCCAGTTTAGTGGTGATATATTCCTGTAGTATTTGCTAATCTATGAAACTCTTAATCTGCCCTTTAATCTGAAAATTAACTTGGTTGGCAATAAAATTCATAGTTGCAAATATTTTTCTTTTGACACTGACTATATCATGCCACTCTCTTCTGACCGCCAAAGTTTCTGCTGATGGCCTCATTTTAACAGCTACACACACATTTGAGGTTATTATAACTTTCTAATGTGTTATTTGTTTTACAGCCATATTGTTGTCTTTGACACTAAAAATATTTTTTGCTTTTGATAGTCTTGTCATTTGAATTTTACTGATACATCATTTTCTTTCAACTGTCTATATCTTTACGTTTTAATGTCTCTTGTAAACACCACAAGCTTGATTTTGCGGGTTTGCCTAATTTTATCTGGCATACCTAATTTATTTTACTTTATTGTAAGCAATGATATACTTAAATGTATTTCTACAACTTATTTTATAGCCAGTTTCTAGGTGTTCCTTAACCATGTTGCCTCATTTTCCTTGATTATGATAACATTAAAATGGTTTGTTTTCTGCCACATCCATTTATTTCTCTGATCTTTTTTTCTTTCCTGCCTTCCTTTAGATGGAATGATTAGGTTTTTTTCTTATTCCCTTTTTTGTTTCTTTCTCTAGCTTATAAGCTGCCCATGCTATTGCTCATTTTCTCAATGGTTACTACAGAAGCTGAAACTTCCATAATTAAAACACCAAAGCATGAGTATAAATTAATCAGCATCTTCCCCCTCCTCCTGAACCTCTGACATTCACAACAGCACCTAGAACACTTTGATTCCAATTGTCCCTTTACCACCACTTATATATTATCTTGCTATACATGTTAATTCTATTATTTTAACTCTGTAATTCATACCTTTTACGTAGTAAATGTAGAGTTGCTTTATCTGTTCTTTCTTTCTTTCTTGTACTTGGTGTCAAAGTCCCTCTGCTTGAGGTCCATTCTTTAGATTTCCTTTAATGAGGCTTGGGTGGTGGAAAGTTTCTTATATGAAAATGTTATCTCAGCTATTAAAAAGTGCTTGTGTTTCTCAGATATTATTCCACTGGCTTCTTGGCTTGGTTTTTGCTGATGAAAAGCCGGCTGTCGATGAGATTGCCTCTTCTTTGATGGTAACTGGTCTTGTCTTCCTAGTTCCTTTTAAGAGCATCCCTTCGCACCTGACTTCTGACATCGTCTCATGATGTGTAACTGTGTTTTACATGTCGTGCTACTTGGAATTTCCTGGGCTTCTTAAATGTGGGGACTTCGTTTTTATCAGCTCTGTGAAGTCCTCAGTTCTCTCTTCTCCTTCAGCCTCTTCCCATCCTCTCTACCTCTTACTCTGGTTAGAGACCTGTGCGAGTTTCTTGCTTTTTCTTCCATGTTTTTTTAAGTCTCGTATTTTCTGTGTTGCATTTCTAGAACATTTTCAGTTCCGTCTTCCACTCCTTGTTCTTTTTTGAACTGAATTTAACATTTTCTTCAGGTTACTTACTGAGCATTTAACTTCAATTTTACTCTTGTTATAGGAAATCTAGCTATTGTCACATGATGACGCGCTTGGCCCATTCCAAGAGTTTTCGTTTCTGGTGCCGTCTAGCATACCTTCCAGAGCCCGTCTGGCGACCCCAGCGCCTGCACCCTCCAGCCTGAGCCGCTGGCCTCCCTTCCGGCTCCCACGCACGACAGGCTGTTTCCTTGTGTCGGTGAGCACTGCCTACTTACAGTCCCCGAACTGCTCACTTTCCTTGTAGAGACTCTCGGGGCTCTTGGACAAAGTAGATTCCCTCAGCAGACGTCTTTGCTTTGGTAAGGCGTCTGACGCGGCAGACGCTGGGGTGTTTCAAATGAATGGATGGCTTAAGGTTTGGGTTGCAGCTTCAGGCGGAGAACCCAGCAGGAGACTGCTCTGCGTGCAGCTGAGCCCGAGGGGTATGCTCCAAGAGCGAGAGCCGCAGAACGCCCCCAGTCCTCAGAGACTGGACATGACCCTTCCCTTCTCAACCTAAGTCTTCGCCTGAGGGCCCGGCGGATTTCTTCCTCGTGGTTTCGCCTTTGGAAACCGATGTCACTGCCTTGGCAGAAGCTCTGGGAGCCAGGTTGGCGCTGCGGCTGCCGGCTCTCTGGGCCTTGCCCACTCAGGCCCCGGGCTGGCCTTCCCTGCCAGCTCGTGGGTGCACTCACAGACTGTGTAAAACATGTTTACCGTGATTCTTAGCTGTTGTTGTCGTTTTCCCGAAGAGGCTTGCTCTGGGCTCTGGGCTCACGGTATTGCCAGCTCTTATTTCCACCGTTTGCTGCATCCGTGACTCACTGTCCAGAGGCCCGAGGGCCAGGTGAAAGCGTGCACCTCACCCGCTCTCTGCTTACTGGGGCCAGGCTGGCGCTTCAGACGCCAGAGCGCCGGCGGCTTCCGGCAGGCAGGCTCAGCGGCCTCACTGCGGCCTGCATCTTCGAAGCCGTCCAGGGTCCTCCTCTCCCCGAATCAAAGGCTCCTAGAGAGGACGCTGCAGCGCTCACCCCTCGCCAGCGCGCTCCTTCCCAGGTGAGCCCAAAGCCACCCTCAGGGCCTAGGGGCGCCAGCAGTGCCACGCGGAGGAGAGCCCAGCACCAGGGCCCACGTGGGCGGGACCAGTACAAGACAGTGGAAGGGGCAGGCGCCAACCAGGAGTGCGGCCGTGTGCCAGAACGCCGAGATCTAAGGGCCCACGGGGTAAACATCTCCTGTCTCCACTCTGCAGCCTCCTTTAGATGACCTGGCCGAGGTCGCGCTGACACAAGCCGCGCGGGTGGGCGGCCTGGACGTCCTCCTGTTCGCCCTGCTCTGCTGGACGAACTTTGGCTGGCAGAGCACGGCGCAGGCCACTGCGGTCCTGCCCAGCCCCAAGGGAGCAGGTGCCGTGGGCAAACCCAACCGCTCAGCTGGTGAGAAGGACGGGTCTGCTCCGGCTCAGCCTCCTCTGGGCTGGAAGGGAGGGGCGGCTGCGGTCCTGCCCAGGCTCCCGGGAGAGCCAGCGCTCCGAGCTGGCAGCAGGCACCTGCCAGGTCTCTGCCCAGCGCCAGCCCTCGCCCGGCCCAGGCCAGAGGCTGCCGCCAACCACGGCTGCCCCCAGCCAAGCACACCCTCACCCTAGGCTTCCCGCCGAAGCTGGGGCAGCGGGCTCTGTGCAGGCCGCCTGCGGCTGGCTTTCAGGACGCCCGCTACTTCCAGCCCCCAACCCCCAGGAGACAACTTCGCCTCCAACCCTGAGACCTTTCCGCGGCTTCCAGCAGCCACTCTGGCGAATGTGCGTGTGCACACGTCGGGAGCGGAGGACACCGGGGATGCCCGAGCAGCGTGGCGGCCACACATCACTGACCACGCAGCACGACCGTCCTGGACTCTCCGTCCCGCTCGCTCCACCCGCTCGCTCCCGATGCTCTGAAAAGCCCTTGACCCGCAGCCCCTCTGACAGCGCCTCAACCCCAGAGGGGGTGACCACTGAGGGGGCTGTATCTTCCCACCGTCAGACGGGCTCTCACTCGGCGTCCGCAAAGGCTGCTAGACAGTGTCAGCGCGGCCGCAGGCGAGACCGCAGGCACTCGCGACCACAGGCACTCGCGGGAGGCGACTGTTCGCGGTCCAGCTCCCCCCAGTGACCACGGGCCCTGGGCTGCCGGCCTTCGCCAGCCACCTCCGCCCCACAGCCCTCACTGGCTTACCGTTGACTCCGACACCACGAAGCCTCGGGAGCCTCCCCCCCACAACTGCCGAGTTACCCCACTCCCTCTGCTTGGCGGGGCTGCACCCTTCCCGGCCCCCCCCCGTCCCCCCACGCCCCCAGCGGTCCCCCGCTGTCACTCATCTGTGGCTGGGCCCAGCGGGCTGCAGTGAGAGGCTCTGCCCGCGGCGACCGGTCTCCGTCCTGCTGGCTCTCCCGCTTCCAGCCCCTCCTGCTCCTGCTGGGGGGGCCCTGACCCTGAGACGGCCTGCGGCCCCGCGGGCTTCCCCAGGGGCCAGACCGGCCGGCGCATCACCAGACACCCTAACCCAGGCAGCGGCCTGCGCCCCGGCGAGGCCCGCCCCTGACTCGGAGTGGGGCAGGGTGTATATGCGTGGGGGGTGTACGAGGGGCAGTTTTTGCGGTGTCCATTAGTAAACACACCCCAAAGTGCACCCCGTCCTGCCTCCGCTCACTGTTTCTCACCTGGTAGGAGCGGGGTCCTGCCTGCCCAGCGCACCCCGCCTGGACAGCGTGGAGCGCTCGGGGATCCCCAAAAGCACCATCTCTTCTGCGCCCGGGTGGCTGAGAGGTGCACGTGCGGGTGGGAGGGGCCTGCGTGAGGCCAGGCGTGGGCACTCAGCAGATGGGCCCCTCACGAGCTGGGCCCAGGCGGACGTGCCCGCATCGCCGGCCCGCGGCACAGGTGGGGCGAGGCGGCGCAGGCGAGGGGCCGGCGTGGCCACGCGGGGCGGGGCGGGGCGACGCACGAGCGCGAGCAGCGGAGGGAGGCGGGAGGCAGGCCCTTTATTGAGAAGCGGTCGCAGGTGCACAGAGCTCGCGGGCCCGGCGCGGGCAGCCTGGCCGCAGGTGCTGGCGGCCCCTCCCGGGCGAACCGCCGCGCCCCTCGCGTGCCGCCTGTCTGCCCGCGGGGTTCCGAGTGTGCGGGGCAAGGGGGCTCCCCAGGCACTGGCTGCACCCCCACGCTCGCCTTCTCCTCCCGTGGACCGGCCGGGTTGTGAGCCGCGGGCCGGGCGGGGCGGGCACCGGGCGGGGCGGGCACCGTCCTCCAGGGTTCGGGCAGCTTCTGCCTGAGCACCAGGCTCCAGCGAAGGAGCGCTGGGGTGGAGCGGGGACAGGCGGGGCTGCCAAGTCGGGCCCTGGCGCCCGGGAGGCGGGGAGGACGGGGAGCGCCGGCGTGGGGGCGCGGGGGGCACACCTGTGCCGCGGGGCAGGCTAGGCCTGGGCCTCCAGGGCCCGCAGGTGCACGCTGGGCAGGCAGAACCAGGACGGCGGCAGCTCCTTGCTCGAGCAGTCCTCGTGGAAGCGGATGTGCAGGAAGAAGTCCCCGGTGTACAGGAAGAGGAGGGCCCCGAGGCAGGCACACTGCCCGGCCGGCTGCACCTGCGGAGGGAGGGGCGTGAGGGGCCGGCGCAGGGCTACCCTTGGGCTGCTGGGCGCCGGCAGGAGGGCCCGGCCTTGCCCACACCCTGAGGGCTCCCCTCCCATCGCTGGGAGGACTGTGCTTAGCCCCCGCACTGCGCGGTCCAGGTAGTGGGGAGGGGCCTGGGGAGGAAGGGGGCTGTGCCATGCTTGGTTGGGAGGCGGGGCCGGGGTGAGAAGCTCTGCGGGCAGTGATAGATAGGGATGGGGACATGGCGGGGAGGGCTCTGAGTCCACTCCAGGACCGCCGCTGGGGGGCGCCACGTACCGCATCCAGGTAGAAGGTGCTGGAGCCCACGAAGGAGACGGCGTGCTGCAGGTCGTAGTTGTGCACGCCGTTCTGGTGGTCCTGGAAGGGGACCACGGTCAGGGCGAAGGGGCCCACGCTGCGCGGGCTCTGGTTGGTCAGCCGAACCTCTAGGCGCACGGGGTCGCCCACCCGGCAGGAGGTGGCCTCGCAGTCGCACGGCTGCCCGTCCACCAGCACGTCTGCAAGCGACAGGGGACGCGGCTGTGGGCAGGGCCCGGCCGAGGCCTTGTCACACCCTCTGCCCCAGCCAGGTGCCCCCACGCCAGGCCGCGCTGGGGACACAGGTGGGCCCGGGCCCTGATCTTCCCAAATGCAGGCAGGCATGGCAGCTCAGGGCGTGGCTGAGCCACGCTGGAAGGCCAGATGTCCAGGGCTCATCTGGGGGTCCCAGAGGCCTCCAGGTACCCGGCCTGCCCACTGAGGGTCTGACCTCTGGCCACAGGCCCCAGGGGCTCCTGGAGGGGAGGGAAAGCAGGCGAGAAAAGTAAAATGGTGACTGTGGAGGGGCTGTTGTGGGAAGGGGGCAGGCAGCACCTGCAGGCCCCACCACGCCTGGTGGACGGGGGAGGTGGGATGGCCTCGGGACCTGCTCTGAGGACAGGTGGAGTCCTGGCTGGGATGTAAGAATGACAAGAAAGAGGCAGAAGAGAAGACAGATTCGAAGAGGCACGGGAGAGGGAGGCAGAGGCTGGTGGGGGCAGCCACAGCCCAGGTCAACAGGGGCGGCCCGCCCCTCGGCCTCCAGCCTGCCCACATGGCACATTCGGACTTGCACCTCCAGAACAGAGAGACTCGGCTCCTGCTGTCTCTGTCCTGCCTGCGCTAGTTATGGCCTGGACGTGGATGGCTGGGACACTCTGTGCTGCCGGGAGGCCACTGGCTGTTGGTCCAACCGTGGAGGTCAGGCCAGGGCGACCCTCCTCCTGTACAAAGAGCAGCGGGGCCATGAAAACACACCCATCACCCTGCCCTTCGGGGTCCGCCAGGAGCTGACCACCACACCGTGCCCCGCAGGGGGCAGTGACTGGCCCCTCCACTGCCCTGACGCCTGGCAGCTGCAGGCTGACCCTCAGCCCCAGGGGAGAGGGCGGTAACTGGTGTGGGCAGGGGTGACCCCAGAACTCTCATGTGGCACTGAGTGATGGATGAGGCTCGTGAGTGGACACGTGCATGTGAGTCAGCTTGGGAGAGACACGCATGTACGGGTCAGCCCTGCAGTAAACTGGGTGTGTGAGTGAGCACGAGTGTGTGACAGTGGTGTGAAGCGTGTGTGATGGTGACACACAAGTTGCAACACCAAGCTCACTATCTGGAGGGAGAAAGATGCTAAGACTTCAGTGATGGGCTCTGGAGTGAGGTGCCCCCAGGAGCCCAGTGGAGGGTCTTTCACTGAGGGCGGGAGGTAGGTGGCGGCAGGCTGGGCTCCAAGAGGAGCGGACGCCTTTTTCTTTTCTAGCAGGTCAAGGCTATGATTTGGCCTCAACACCTTGCTTTGGCTGCATTCTACACTTTGGGATGTACAGGGGCACATGAGCTGAGTCTGGCCAGGTTGCTGGGACCCTGCGCTGGTTCTCTGTAGAGCCAGAAAGCACTTCCAGGGGTGTCTGGTACACGGCAGGGGAGCACCAGACTGGAAAGCTCTCCAGTCTCCTGGCTGTCCTGTTCTTACACAGGAGCCTGCTGGCCATGTCTCTTTTTGTGCCCCACACAGGTGACCTCAGTTTCTAGCCTGTTTCCTCTTCCATAGATGCAGCTGACACCACCCCAGCAGGACAGTCCCCCGACCGTCCACGTCCAGGCGTCACAACTAGCACAGGCAGGACAGAGACAGCAGGAGCCGAGTCTCTCTGTTCTGGAAGTGCAAGTCCGAATGTGCCATGTGGGCAGGCTGGAGGCCTGGGGGCGGGCCGCCCCTGTTGACCTGGGCTGTGGCTGCCCCCACCAGCCTCTGCCTCCCTCTCCCGTGCCTCTTCGAATCTGTCTTCTCTTCTGCTTCTTTCTTGTCATTCTCAAGGCGGGAGGCCAAATCATAGCCTTGCCAACGTGTTGGAAAAGCCCCCCCAGGGCAGTCCGAACCACTCAGCAAATGGGAGGTCTAGTGCAGACAGGTGGGGCTTGGTGGCGTCCACTGGCAGGACGATGTCACGTGCGCACCAGCAGACCGGTGCCGGGCTCTAGTTCACAGCCCACTTTGCGTTTCTCCTGCAGAGAACTGCCGCGTCCTGCCCTGAGGACTGGCCTCTGCCCATCTACTGAGTGCCCCTTCTGATGCTCCCCTGGCCCCGAAGCTGGCCGCCCCAAGAGTGGCCACCACGCTGGCGACTTTCTGTGTCCAAAAGGCAGCCGTTTCCTTCTGCCCAAAAGTACAGCATCAGCTCCAGGGCCCGGGGCACCCAATCTGGTCATCACCCCTGCCCCCCAGTATGGGGAAACAGCAACACACAGCAGAAAAGAGGCCCAGCTTGCCCTGAGAACATGCGCTTCCTAGACTCAGCAGGGTGCGTGGCCGCTCCCGGGACCCATGGGTGTTAATTAAGACTGCTGGGAATGAACCCAGCGCCAGAGAGGCCGCGGTGGCTGTGCGGTGCGCGGCGGGCTCAGCCCCGTCAGCACTAAGGCCAGCACATGCCGCGCAGTGATCAGTCCCCTTCCCTGGCTGCGGACCAGGCCAGCTGGGCTCCCTGCTGGAGAAGGGCCCGCTCAGCAAGGCCCGGAGCAGCTGACAGCCAAGCAGAGGGAGCCGGGGCCGGCCGCCTCACTCAGAAGGAACTGGGAAGAAGTAACTGGAAACGTCCTGGAAGGCGGAGCAGCTTCTACATCGTCTGGGGCATGGGGACCATGGGGCTGGGCTCGGCCCCCCATTTGGGACGCCCCCCGAAGGGTCAACTGTCCAGGGAGACCACAGTCCACGCCTTCCTCCCACGGGCCGGGGAGCTCTGCCGCCCGGTCAGGCCGAGGCCAGCGCCAGGCAGGCGGTCGGGGGCCGAGCGCCTTTTCTGCGCCTGCACAGACCGGCCAGGCTGGGCCCGGGGCGGGGCAGGGACGCCAGCCGGGAGGGGAATGGCCCGACGCTCCCCTCACCCCTGGGGGCCCTCCCTGGCGCGTGAGCTCAGACTCTGGCCCAGGACTGTGAGCCACGGCCAGGCGGCCGCCCCAGCCATCGAGCGCCCCGCACGGGGTCAGTGGGGCCGGGCAGTCGGCCTCCCGGCACATCTGGTGGCTGTGAGGCGGCGCCTCCCCGCGGGGCCCGAGAGCTGGTCAAATCCTGGACCCGGAGCGCCGGACGCGGAGCTGCTGTCGGGGCTTCTGCCCCACCCCAGCCCCTGCAGCCCCAGGGCCCGGGCCCAGCCCTCAGCAGCCAGGACGGGGGTGCCTTCCTGAGCTCCCGGGTGGCAGGTTCTCCCGCAGCTCCGGCCAGGAGAACTCACGGCCCCGCAGGGCCCAGGAGGGGGCTCGGGGACTCTGGGGCGCTCCTGGTGGGCCTCCTCATGGCCCTGTCCTCTCCACCCAGGGTTTAAAGGGGTGTCACCCTTAACTGGGCCAAATGAAACCTCCACTTCCGCCCTCAAGCTCTTTCCCCCACGTTTCCCGCACAAAAGCACCACCACCACACCAGGCCCATCCAGCCCAGCATCTCTGCCCACCAGCCCGCTGCCCAGCCCGGTGTCCCAGGGGCCCCCAGACCACGCCTCCAGCTCTCAGCCTACAACCACACAGCGCGGTTCGCTCTTCCCTGCCTTGTGCCAGGGCCACAGTTGCTCTGGGCTCCCAAGACCGGGGTTCTGCTCACGGGGTGAGCCTGACGCTGGCTCCAGGATCCTGCCACCCCACCCCAGGGCCCTCCAACCACTGCCCTGCCCTCAGCATGCCGGCTCACTGTTTCCCCGTACTGGGGGGCAGGTGGTGGCCAGACCGGGTGCCCCGGGCCCTGGAGCTGACGCTGTACTTCTGAGCGGGGCCTTTGCCCGGCCTCCTCTTGACCTTGGCCTCCTCTCTGCCCACTCTCCACCCGTTCGGTTTCCCTTTCTCACGTCATCAGCAGCTCTCCCTTCCCGTCTGTTCCCTGCGAGGCGTCCACACCCCCTCCCAGGAGAACCGGAACTCACGTGACCCCGTGCTCACCAGCGCCGGCGACCCTCCCACACCGAGTCACCCGCTGGCTGAGTGGCTAGGGAGCGTGAGCCGGGTTTGGGGGCCAGGTGTCCGGGCTCAAATCCAGGCCCCACCAGCACCCCCTCCAGCCCCGCCCGCGTGTGGGGGGGCCGGGCGCCATGGCCAGCATGGGGTGTCAGGACCTGCCCCTCGGGCTCCCCCTCGCAGCCCAGCTTTCCCGGAGGCGAAGGCCTGCGGGGCCTGTGTGCTAAGAAACCTCCAGGGAGCAGGTCGGCCTCTTCCCGCAAGGCATTAAATCAGGCCACGGTCATCTCCCTGCCGCCTCGGCCCTGCTTCTCCTTCACTTTTAATACCAGCCCGAGTCACGGACTTCATTTTGCTTAGCCCAGAAATTCCTCCCCAAACCGCTGCGGCGTTTATGCTCCGGCACGGCCTGTCTGCCAGGAGCGCAGGCTATAAATAGACGGCAGCGGGAGGGGGGAGCGCGAGCAGCCAGCACTGGCGGAGATGTGGCCGGGGCGGCCAGCGCGGGGAGCGGGGTCCTGCGCCCCAGGCAGGGAGCGGCTGGCCTGGCCCGCGTGGGCAGAGGCCGGGAAGCCGCCTCCCCCGCGGGGTCCTGCGGTGGGCGCGGGGTGGCTGAGGACCGCGCTGGTCCTGGCCAGCTCTGCTCGGTCCCAGGGAGCTGGCCTTAGGGGCCTCGGGCGCCGGCGCGTGTGCGCTTCACCCCAGGCGTGCCCGGGGGGCGGCCGGCGGCGCAGGGCGGAGCAGCACGAGGGCCCGGCAGCCCCACTCCTCCTGCCCGCGCCGCACCCCACCTCCGCGTGGCCCCGTGCCCCTTTCGCACGCTGCCACGCCCGTGGCACCTGCATCCAGCGACTGCTCTGCGGGGCCACCACGCGCCCCTCCCACTCCAGACAGCACGACCAGGGACGCGTCGCTGGCCCTTCCGCCGACGGACACGTGGAGGCGGAGGCCATGGTGGCCACCCAGGCACCAGCTGGGCGCCCAGACCCTGCCCCCGGGCCTGTGTTCTGTTTCTGTTCTAAATGTCGTTGCCTTTATCGGGGTCCGGGTCACCACCCACACAGTTCACCCCTAAAATCCACAGTTACTGCCCCCGCCACACGGCCCAGCGGCTCAGACAGCGTGGGTGGTCTCACCCCTCGGCCACCCACCACCTTCCTGTCCCCGTGCCCCGGTCGAACACCCTCCCGCGGCTTCCAGCTCCGCAGCTCCCCTACTCTGGCTTTCAGGGGTCACTCCTTACAGCGTGGCTGGCCCTCGGTGACCGGCTCTGCTGTGAAGGGCCATGGGGCAGCGGGTCAGGCCCGTGCCCGGCTGGCTGGACACATGCACCCGGCACCCCCTCGCCTGCGGGAGCCCTGCTCTGCTGCCGCGAGCCTCTGCTGCGGGGGCTCCCGCGGGCTCAGGTCTGCCTCCTGGGCACGCGGCCCGAAGAGGACTGCTGGGTCGCGGAGCTCCGTGCACCCCTTTAGGCCCTCCCGGCTGTCTCCCCAAGGGGCTGCAGCGCTTCGCCCTGCTGCAGGGCAGGGTCCGCCCCTCACCCCACCCGGCTCTGCTCCTGGCCGGGCGACAGGGCGCGGAGGCTCCTTGGCGCTGGTCTGCGCTCCCCAGCGGGCTCGCCCCCCGGGACACGTGCTTCAGCAGCCTAGACACGGCTTCGCGCCCCCGGGACACGTGCTTCAGCAGCCTGGACACAGCTTCGCCCCCCGGGACACGTGCTTCAGCAGCCTGGACACAGCTTCGCCCCCCGGGACACGTGCTTCAGCAGCCTGGACACGGCTTCGCCCCCCGGGACACGTGCTTCAGCAGCCTGGACACGGCTTCGCGCCCCCGGGACACGTGCTTCAGCAGCCTGGATACGGCTTCGCCCCCCGGGACACGTGCTTCAGCAGCCTGGACACGGCTTCGCGCCCCCGGGACACGTGCTTCAGCAGCCTGGACACAGCTTCGCCCCCCGGGACACGTGCTTCAGCAGCCTGGACACGTGCTTCAGCAGCCTGGACAGGGCTTCGCGAAGGCCCCTGTGCCAGTCTTTACCCGCCCCAGCGGAGCCCCGAGAGCCTTCTGGCGGGGCCCCGAGTGGAGCCTGCCCTTGGGGGCTGGAGGAGACACGGGAGCACCGTAGGCCGCAGCCCAGGCAGGTCAGGGCTAAGAGGACTGGCCCTTCGCGTCCCGCCTCAACTGGCTTCTCAGCAGCCTGCTCGCTCCCTTCAGCAGGGGCCCCTGCGCTCAAACTGCAGGATGCCGCCGGCCCCGCCCCACGCCCCGCCCACCGCGCGCCCCGCCCCCAGGGGCTACACCGAAGGGCGGCTGAAGAGGCTCAGGTGCCCAGTCTAGGGCGGGGCCCACACATTCAGACTTGGGACAATGCAGGAGAATTAGCGCCGCGAAGGCCTGGGAAGTGCTGAAGTCGGCAGCTGAAAACATATCAAGGTTAATTTCACAAGGCACACCGGGTTTTGCCTTGACACAAATCTGGGCACGCCTACATTTTAGAGTCAAATTTGACCTGGCCAGGCGTGGCTGGGATTAGCCAGGGCACTCTGCCACTCTCTATAGATGCAGCAAACGATGCCCAAGTGCAAAAAAGGAGCTGGGCCTTGACCTGAGATGAGAGCGGAGGTGGGGCTGGGTGGGGCGGGGGCTGCTGACATGCTCACACCCCCCAGCTCACCCTGGCTTTGGGAGATCTAGAAACTAGTGTCCAGTGAAAAGTGGACCCTAAAAAGGGCCATTTCTCCGGTGCCAGCAGAGCCGCTGGCAGGCACTCAGTGGGCCCGCATGTCTCCCTGTCCACCAACGAAAGCCAACAGCTGACCTTTTCTCTTCGGCTGCTAGGAAGCTCAGAGCCAAGGGCCAACGCCCATCCCTCTCAGTGCACACACAAGGCGCACGGCCCCACCCCCTTACTGCACGCCCACGCCAGGTGTGAGCTCCGTGGCCCCATATGGTTTCCCTAGTCCAGACATTTGAATTTATTTCACTACTTACTGTATATGGAGAGTGTGGAGACAGGTTAGGCGCACGGATGAAGCCCAGGGAGGGGGTGGCCGTGTGGGGGCCAGGGCCTTAGTTCGAAGAGGGCCCACAGCCCCCCACCGCCTCTGGGCCCAGGCCCCGTGGAAAGGAAGGGCTGCCTGTTAGGGGTCTGGTCCGGGCAGGAGGCAGCTGGAGACCCAGAGGGGCCCACTGTCCTGACCCCGGGTGCCGCTTCCTTCCCGGGAGCCCGGCAGGGGTCACGGGGCAGTCACAGGCTCCCACCCGCGCCCCGGCCCTCGCCAGGGGGTGCGCCCCGGGAGGCGGGAGCTGTGCCCTCAGCCCAGTGCACGGCGTGCGGTTCTCACCGTTCCGAGGCAGCTAATTAGCGCAGAGCCCGAAAGCCTCTCCCGGGGTGCACAGGCTCGAGGCGCACGTGTAATTACCCTCCAGTCGAGAGCAGCAACTGCCTGAGGAGCCGTTTGGCTCTCTTGGGTAAATAACTTACTTTTACAACTTTTCATTAAAGATTAAAGAGAATTAAATTAAAATTAAGGCAAGCTGGAGAGGCGGCCCAAGCAGCCTGGAGCTCCTGGCGGAAAGGCGCCCAGCTCCCCCGCGCGTCCACCCTCACATGGGCCAGCACGGGCCGGGGGCCTGGGGGGAGGGAAGAGGGGGCGGCAGGGCTCTGCTGCCACCTGGTACAGCCGTGGCGGCCAGCCGTCCAGGGACCACTCCCCTCGACCACAGGCGCTCGTGGCCCTGAGCAGGACACGGCCACGGCCGCCAGGCCAGGGCCCCTGGCCACGAGGGAGGACGGCTGAGCTCCGGCATGAGCAGAGGCCTGGGGGAGCCCATCAGAGGCCGGAGTGCCCACTTTCTGTCTGCTGCTGGGCGCGCGGCACCCGCAGAGGACTGGCACACGAGGTGAGGGAAGGCGCCCAGGAGATGCTGAGCTTTGGCTTGGGCGGGGAGCAGCGTGCCCAAGTGGGGCAAGGGGCGCAGGGGGGCCGATCCCATGACCAAGCGCGGCAAGTCCAGCATCTGCACCGGGGCTCGCGCACCGAGGCTGGGGCGTCCCTTGCTGAGGGCTGGTTAGGCTCCTGGTCCCCGGGCCATGTCCCTCCCGCTCCCACCTCCATTTTCACCTTCTCGCGGGCTCTCCGGATGACGCGGAGGTCCCTGCACCAGGCCGCCCTGCCCGACGCCGCGGCTCCGCCTTCACCCCTGCCCGAGGCCCACGCACCACCCCCTGTCCCCTGCCCGCCAACTGCCCTCAGCCCAGGGCCCGCAGGAGCTCCAGCAGCCAGCAGCCCTGGGCCCGCCCTCTGGGGCCGTCACCCTGCCCGACCGGCAGCTGACCTCCGCGCACTGCGGCGGTACCCACCCAGCGTAGGTGGCCGGCGAGCTGAGCCCACGGGGAGCACGGCTCGGCAGCGGCCGTCCCCAAGGCCAGCGGGTGTGGCGTGGGCTTCCTATGCGCTGCCGGGGCCCGGGTGACAGGTGCGTTGGCGGTCTTGGGGGACCTGTTGTGTCCCGGGGGAGGACCTTCCGAGCAGCCACTGGGTCCTGGTCTGCGCGGCGGGCACCCTCGTACGAGGCGGCGGGCAAGACAGACATATGTAGAGGAACGACCTGGGGGACCCGGCAGAGGACGGCCCACCGCCCCGGCAAGAGGCCTGGGGACCCGGCCTGGCTGCACCAGACCGCGGGCTTCCCCTGCGGCCCCAAGAGAAGGCACATCCTGGTCTGGTGCCCGGCTGCAGCATCCTGCGCTGGCAGTCTGAGCAAGCAAACCCGCCTTGGTGACGTTTAGCGTGCGAGGCACAGAGTAGAAGCAGGAGTAAGATAAGGATAAAACTAAAATTCAGATTAAATGCCGTAAGCGCCACGGTTGGAGAGGACGGGCAGCAGGCAGCGGGCAGCGCGCCTCGGGCACCGGCAGCAGGCGCCGTGCAGTGGGTGGGTCGAGGGAGCTTTACGTTCCGTCAGTTTACTGAGTGTCTTAAAGAAGAAAACACGAAGGGACCGATCATTCGCCCACAGCTTCCGCCGGCACAGCCCTGTGCCCAGAGCTGGCCAGGGTGGGCAGTGGGCCAGGACGATCGTGCCCGTGTCCCCAGCCGCCACGGGGGTCACCAGCGGCCGACACGCCGCACGCATGGGCCCGAGACCCCCCAGAGCCCGCGAGCGCCCCACGCCTGTGACCGTTCTCTCCCAGGGCCCCGCCGGGCAGGGGCTGCCCTCCCACAGACAAGGGGAGGCAGCTGCAGCCACTCCCGTGGCCTGGGCACGGTTCGGCACGTCACCGCGTGCTCGGGGGGGCCAGGCCCATGGCAGCCTCCATGTCCCTGCAGGCGTGCAGAGAAACGGCCTGGGCACCCGAGGGGCCAGGGGCTCAGAGCTGCGGTCGCCTGCTCCCGGGGCGTCGGCAAAGAAGGCAGCTTGCGCCGGGCCTCGTGAGGGTCCCAGCCCCACGGCCCCTCGCCCAGCCAGCACCCAATCTCGGGGCCACGGCTCACCCCTCACCATCCCCATACAGCCGGGGACCAAGACCGTGCGCCTGAGCTAAGAGTTGCCCGAGTCCTGTTTGAACAGGTGACGGAGCCACGGCCGGCGAGCCCTGCCCCCACATCCTGTCCCAACAATGTGGCCAGCACAGTGGCCAAGGCACCGGCGAGATAAGACGCGCTAGGTCCTGCCGACGCACGTCACCGTTCCCTGGAGAGGTGGCCCAAGCATCCTGGAGCTCCTGGCAGAGAGGCTCCCAGCTTCCCCCGTGCGTCCACCCTCATGTGAGGCCTCACGCTGGCTGAGGACGCGCATCCTCCACTGTCCAGGCGACTATTTCCCGAAGAGGCCAAGAGGCGGAGCACCCGGGCAGCGTCGCGGACTGGCCGTGAGGGACAGAGCTGGGGACAGACCTCAGCTCGCTCTGTGCCTGCCTTCCTGCCGGTGCCCTCCTCACTGCGCAGCTGGCTTCTCACAGAAACTGAGAAGGGCCCTGGCCGGCCGGGCATGGCGCCGTCCTTCAGGCTGGAGGCGCCCATTCTCCCTGGGTGCCCTCGGAGGGAACCGCCGGCGCGGGGCTGTCTGGGCAGACATGGCTGGGCTCCGCGGTGTGAGCACAGCCTCGGGCTGGGCCACCCTGCCCGGCCCTCATGGACGCTCCCTGGGGGCGAGCCACGCCCCCCACCCCTCAGCCCACAAAGGGAGCCCCTACCCCAGAGCCTTCAGGGCGCTGCCTGGCCCCAGCAGACCCTAGTGCCCTGTCCTGAATCGTCACCTCTGCCTCCGGGCCCAGCGCCAGGGCCACAACACCGCATGTCCGCGTGGTGCCCTCCTTCCACCTCGGCCACTGCGTCGGCCCTGCTGACCCCTCCTGGCGGCGGTGCCCATGGCCCAGCTGCTTCCTGTGCAGAGGACAAGAGGGCAGCTCTGGGCAGACTCAGCCAGACCACGGCCAGCTCAGGGGGACCTGGGGCCCGGTCACGGCCTCCTCTCTACCTGCCCAGCGACTGGTCTGCACGCGGTGCGGGCCGTGGCTCCGGGTCGGGTCAACGCGGCGCGCGGGTGCCCAGCTGCAGGAGCAGACGGGGCAGGGGGCAGTCACGTGACGTGGCCCCGCTGTGCCCACACCGCGCTGACAGCCTCTGGCCGCAGCACAGCCCGCTGGCTGCCTCGAGATGGCCCAACGGGACGACCGCGGCGCAGAGGCGGAGACAGGCTGTCCACAGCGCATGCACACGAGGGAGGCACAGCAGTGCGTCGGGAAACCGCGGCAGCCCCTGGCAGGCGAGCACCACGGGCCGGGCCAGGCCCCCTCACCTGCAGCGGCACCCAGACCCCAGCCGAGAGCTTCTGTGAGGCGGCTCAGTCTGACGGGGCTCGGCCCCAACCTGTGTGCACTGGAGCCTGCGTGCGCGTGTGCACGTGGAAGTGTGTGTGCGCGTGTAGGAGAGTGTGGGTGTGTGCATGGGAGTGTGCATGTTGTGCGCACACGGAAGTGTGTGGGTGTGCGCATGGGAGTGTGCATGTGTGTGCGCGTGGGAGTGTGTGGGTGTGTGCATGGGAGTGTGCATGTGTGTGCGCGTGAGTGTGCACGTGTGTGGGGTGTGCCTGGGAATGTGCATGCATGTGTGCGCTCAGGAGCTGCACACATGTGGGGGTGTGATGGGAGTATGCACATGTGTGGGGGTGCGCCCAGGAGCCTGCACGTGTGTGGGTGTGTGTGAGTGTGCACACGTGGGGGTTGTGTGCGGGAGTGTGAACATGTGCAGTTGTGTGCGTGGAAACCAGCATACATGGGGGGCTGTGAGTAGGAGCGTGCACACGTGGGGTGTGTGCTCACAGGAGCACGGGCACACAGGGGTGTATGTGCGGGAGCGTGCACACTCATGGGGGGTGTGCATGGGAGCGTGCACGCGTGGGGTGTGTGCTCACAGGAGCATGGGCACACGGGTGTATGTGCAGGAGCGTGCACACACATGGGGGTATGCGTGGGAGCATGCACATGTGGGGTGTGTGCTCACAGGAGCACGGGCACACAGGTGTGTGTGCGGGAGTGTGCACACACATGGGGGGTGCATGGGAGCATGCACACATGGGTGTGCCTACACCCGTGCCCCAGGGAAGGCCCCCAGGCAACGGGGGCAATCATGAGTGCTACTTGAGATTGCGACCAAGTTCCTTGGAGAACCCCAGAAGGGGTGTGAGGCAACAATTGCCAGGCCCGCCGTGCCTCTGAATTTATAGCGTGCCCACACCACCACGCCCCCTAGCCGCAGACCCCACGCGGCCAGCTCTATTGCCCCAGCCCCGCGGTGCCTGAGACCCCCCAGCCTCACCTCTGCCGCAGCCCCCACACCAGCGCGAGGCCCGTCCCCTCCCCACCCCCTGCACGCACCGCCCACAGGCCCTGCTCTGTTGCCTCCAGGACGCAGCGCGCCCACCGCCCTGGGGAGTGTCCTCTACTGCCTCCCGGTTAAAATGGAAAGGACACACTCACCTCCCCCGGGCTTCGGTTCAGGCCCGGCAGACAGCAAGCGACTGTCTGTCTGTCCACCTGCCCCACCAGCCCATGCTCCCGGGCAGCTGCGGAGCCCTGAGCCCGTCCGCTGACCCAGGGTCAGGAGCCAGCGTCGTTGCGTTCCCCGCGAAGTGGCCGGGTTCCCCAGGGGCTGGCCCCAGAGCCCCAGAGCAGACGAGCAGGCGCATTCCTCGCTCCTCGCCCGGCACTCCGGCCTGCGGCGGGCGGTAAATCCCTCAGAGGAGCATGTGCAGCAGGAGGGCGGCCCCCCAGCCCTGCTGATGGAGCTGCCCACACCGGCCCGGTGGCTTCTCACAGAAATACACGCTCTGGCCGGAGGCGGTCAGGGCCCACGGGCGGCGGACAGACACCGCTTCCCGCCAAGGACGGGCCACAGGGACACACGGACTCTCCCCCGAAGGCAAAATACAGACGGACGGGCGGAATGCGGAAACTGGGTTTCCAGACACTGGCCACGGGCACGGACTACGGTCACCCCTCGGAGAGCAGGCGCCGATGCAGGGCGTCCGGCAGCCACGACAGCAGCTCGGGCCTCGGGGGTTTCTGGGCCGCAGCCCGGGGAGGGGCACGGGGCCCCTGCAGACCTGTGAGTGCGGGGTCTGGAGCTGAGGGTTAGGGCAACGGAGGCGGTGAGAGGCGGCAGGACGCCTCACTGCGGAGGAGAAGCGGGTGGGGAACGGGGTTCTGCGGGCGCCTCCTTCCTCCAGGACCAGCCGAACGCCGCCAGCACCAGCGGGGACCCGCCACGACGGGGAAGCCATGTCCATGCTGCGGAGCTGGAGCCGCGCCCGGCCCCACGGAGACAGCGAACACGCGGTCAGGGCGCTGTGTAGTCACAGAGCCCCCTCTTCACGGTGGGGAAATAATGAGCCTAAACCAAACACTTTCTGGCCCTGCCTGAAAAAATCTGAAAATCATACAACAGTTTCTAAGTAATGCAACCTGTTCCAGAATCTCAAGGATATTTCTATCCAGCACCCAATAGGGTAACAGCAACAACACCTGGCAGCCAATGAGCTGTCACCAGGCGCGCAGAGAAGCAGGAAAATAGGACTCAGATGAGGAAGGGGAGAAACCATCAAGACAGGCCCAGAACTGACAGTGTCAGAGCCAGCAAATGAGGACATTAAAACGACGATGATAACTGGATTCCAGATGTCTAAGCAGGAGTGACATGAGGACACGGAAAAAGACCCGTCAAACGTCTGTCAGTGAAACAGCATCTGAGACAAGCGCGTGGGTTAATGGGTTTTACGATGCAGAAGAAAAGGTAAGTGCGCTTCAAGACAAGGCAACAGCAACTATCCAGAGTGACAGACGAAGAGAAAGAAATACGTAAAAAGGATGTCAGTACTCCTTTCAAAAATGCCAAGCATCCAGACATAGCTGCAGTTGGAATCTCCCAGAGAAAAGCAGAGACGAGGACGGCATCAGAAGACGTAACAAAAAGTGGCCAAAATGCCCCCAAAATCTGTAAAAACTAAAAACTCCCAGCGAGACAAGTCCTTGGCACATAAACATGGCATAAAACACCCCAAGGCACAGCGCCGCCCGAGGCGCACCCCGTGGCAAAGAAGAAGGTCTTGGGGCAGCCTGAGGGGAGCGGCCCAGGACAAACAGGGTCGCGCAAGATGACAGCAGCTCCGAGACAATGCGGTGGGGGCTGCCGGCCAGGAGTGCAACACGGGGGCTCTGAGGCATTACGGGGAGATAAAGGCTTTCCCCAAAATGCTGCAGCAGGAAGGACCCAACGGTGGCAGATGCATGCTATGGGGAGTGTCTTTAAAGTCTCCCAGGCACAAGAGAAATGACAGCACATGGAGGCATGGAAATGGGGGCCCGTGGGCAAGTCCGGTTTCTTTTAATAAAACGTATTGTGTGTCATTTACGACACACACACAAACAGAAGTTCTGACAATAATAGCAGGAAAGCCTAAGGGAAGGGCTGAAACTGTACCACATCCCGTTATCAGGCCCTCAATATACATATGAAGTTGTCCAACAGCCCTTCAAGATGAAGTGTGTGCTAGACACCCTGACGCGATCCTGAAGAAGAGCCAGAACTCCAAGCCACACAGAGGAGATCAGCGTGCACCTGCAAGGACATGACTGTCTGTGCAGAGAATCAGAAGACCTGACAAGGAAAACTAGAACCGCTAAGCAATTACAGCAAGGGTGCAGGAAAAGGTTCATATGTAAAACTTAATTGCTTTCTCGTAACTAGCAAGGAACAAGTAGAATTTGAAATTAAAAACATGACACCACTTAACGGGAGCTCCCCAAAAAGTGAAATAATCAGGCATAAATCTAAACATCACTTATATACACATAAGACCTATTTGAGGAAAAGCAGCAAAACGCTGATGAGAGACCAAAGAAGGACCAGAAAAGGAGAGCTGTGGTCCTCGCTCGTGGCGAGAAGCGCACCTCTAGACTTTATAACAAAGGGGTCAGCCCGTCAAAGGAGCAGAACCCTGAACGTCCGCGCGTGCGATTAGCAGAGCTTCCATGCGCGGAAAGTAAAATGTGGCAGGTTTGCCGGGACAGTGGGGCCGCTCCTCCTGTGGCTGGGGCTCCAGTGCCCCTCGGTGACTCAGACGCAGAGCAGAGGAGCAGGCACCGGCACGTCCAGCAGCCTGGCCTAAGTGCAGCCGCGCAGCCGGCACCCCGCAGCGGGCAGACGCCGGTGCCAAGGGCGCAAGAGCGTTCGCCACGACGGCGCGTGTCCCAGGCAGACGCTGGCGAGGGGGACTTATGTCTGCAAAGTGCGTGCTGACAACAGCGACAGCCAGCCGGCAGCAGACGGGGGTCTGGAAATCCCCCAAACATTCAGAAACCGAACTTACTTCCAGACAACCTCTGAGCCAAAGAAGAAATGAAATGGGAAGCTGGTGACCACTTTGAACTCGGTGAAAATGAAAGCGCAACTCACTGGAACACGTGAGGTGCCAGGAAAGCTTTGCTTACCGGGAGATTTGCAGAGCTAAACACCTATTGGAAAAAAACAGAAAAGTTTGAAATAGCTGATTTCAGCTTCCACTCTGAGAAATCAGAGTGGAAGAGCAAACTCAGCCCAAAAAAGAGAAAGGAAATAATAAGAGCAGCGCCCAGAGCGCAGAGCCGGGCCGTGGGGCCCAGACTGCGGCCTCCTGCCTCCCGGGAGCCCGCGCCTGCAGCCCTGCGCCTGCTCCATGCTGAGAGAGCCGCTGCGTGCAGGGGTGGGGAAGGGCTCGTTTAGACTATAACTTGCTTTCCTTCTCCCACAGGGAAAAGCAGTGGGAACAGGTTTCTAAAAATAGCCTGGCCTGTCCAAACCGTGGACCGTCAGGCAGGGCAGAGACGCACAGGGCGGACTCCAGGAGCAGGACAGCCTGCTGCCCCACAGCCAACCCCACCCTGCCCCGCCCTGCCCTGGGGCCTCGTCCCGACCCCCACAGCCTCCCTGGGTCAGCGCTGCCAAGGCCCCTGCCTGCACCTGCGAAGGAGCAGGCAGAAGCTCAGAGAGGACGGAGGCCTCTCCCAGGGCCCCAGCTGGCCCAAGGCCCGGGGTACCCCCGGCCCATCTGCGAGCCCCGTGGCCCACGGGCCCTCCCGCAGGTCCTGGGCCCGTCCATACGAGTGGGGGCAGCTGTGGAGGCGCTGCCTGGGCCTGGCCTGGATGCCACCTGGAGAGCCACCTCCTTGCCAGGAAAAGAACAGACGCGCAGAGCTGCACGGGAGCGGGGGAGGCCGGGCCATGTGCAGCACGGCTCCCGAGGGCGCCAGCTCCTCCCACAGCCCTCGCAGCCACCAGGTCCCAGGCCGTGGCCGAGCAGTGGCCCCACGGGGCACTAGCACAGCCAGGCAGCCTGTTCCAGCGGCTTCCAAGTGCGCCCCGACGCCAGGCCCTGCGAGGGACCGCACCCCAGTGGGGGCCGGGCCAGAGCCCCCTCTGCAGCTCCGAGCAGAGGGACCTGGGAGCACAGTGCAGACAAGGAGCGCCCGGCATGGAGCAGCCACAGAGGGCACCGCTGGCCGCGGCCTCGCCAGGCCGCCTGCACCCGCATGCCCAGGTGTGCCCTCGGCCGGCTTCTCCACCTCAGCCTCTCGCCGCACATTTGGAATGGGGCTGCCACACCCGCTGCCGAGGGCCCCTGCAAGTCACACTTACTGACAGTGCCTGTGTCACCTGGAAACACCTGTGTGGTGCCCTCGGGCCGTCTGGGTGGCGGAGGTGGGGTCAGCACGACGCCACCACTGCCTAGTGGGTGGGCACCCGGCCCCCCGCCCCCGCCCTGAGCAGCCGGCGCCCCTGGCCAGTTGCTTGTGGGGCCCCTGGGCTCGAGGGAGCACACCTTGGCCCTGCTCTGGAGGGAGGCGGGGGGCAGGGGACCGGGACGCTGGGGAGGACAGACGGCCACCGCCGAGCAGACTGCAGCACGGCCGCCGGCCATCCCATCGCAGGCCGAGCTCAACATCTGAAACCGGAAACGCGATGACAGCGGCTCTGCCGGCCCGCTGCGCCCCAGGCCCGGCCACTCCCGGCGAGGACCGTCCTCCAGGAGCGGGCCCGGGCCCGGCGGGCGGGGCGGCGCGTGCCGCGCAGTGACGGCAGGTATCTGGGCGTGTCTGGAGCGGCCGGACAAGCCGGGCAGGACACGGGGGCTGGCTCTGTGCTGACTAGCGGCTTCGGTGCCCGGGCTCAGGCCTCAAGCACGGCCACTTCCCAGGGACGAGCCGGCCTGAGCAGGGCCCGGCCCCCTGAACACCCCTGAACATTGGCCCTGTCAATCAGACTCAGGCCCTGCAACCTCAGCCTCAGTCCTCGACCGCTGGCCCAGGTGGAAACGACCCCGGAGGCCGCCCTGGCTCGTGCCGTCCCAGGCCGGGCAGGTTCTGGCTGGGGCCAGCGAATCCTGCGCCCTTGGCGTCCTCCGGCAGGGCCAGCGGTGAGCAGGGACCAGCCGGCAGGGGCAGAGCCCTCCCTCCTCCTCCCAGCCCTCCCCCGGCAGGCCGCACACGCACACACACTCAGGTGTCCACAGGTGTCCGCACGCCCCGCGCCCTGTGGGCCGACAAGCCCAGGCCCAGGGACGCCCACAGAGGCGCAGCGTAAAGCCTGGCACCTTCACCCACCCACGTCCGCAGGAGGCCCGCTCAGGGGGCACGGAGGGCCAGGCTGGGGTGCATGGGCCGAGACCCCTCTGGGGGCGTCGCGCAAGCCAGGCGTGGCTCAGGGGCCCAGGGCGTGGAGCAGGTCCTGGCGGCGGGGAACGCTGCCTCCCTTGCCCAGCCCCAGGGCCCTTGACAGTGGCTGGGGAGGGGCTACCACAGCACTGGCCCCTGCTTAGGGAGGCCGGGCACCGAGTGGCCGCATGGCCGATGGGGCCAGGCGTCCTGCTCCCGTGCAGATCGGTTCTTTGCCAAGTTCCACCCTGTGAGCTCCCGGCCCCTGCCCGGAGAGGGCGCGTCTCACGGCACACCCCGCCCGGCCCGAGCGCGGTTCGGCGCAAGGCGTGTCTACACGGATCGCGGTTTCACCCCCGGAGACATCCTGGAGCAGCCTTCTGAAGACAGGAACAAACGCGAAGCGCTCGCACACATGCGGTCGCCGGGACCTGCACGGGCCACGGCGGACGTCCGCGCTGCAGCACAGGCCGCTGAGGGCTGACTCGCCCTGCTTCGGCGTTGGCCGCCTCCCTCTGCACCCTGTGGTCTCCTGCTCCAGAGGCCGCAGGCCACGCAGTCGCCCAGCGCAGGGGAGACGGGAGCGAGTCTCTCCCAGGCGCGGTCCCGGTCTCCTCTGGCGCGACGCCCGGCACCATCTGGGCAGCGTCCGGCGGGCGGCGGGCGGGCCCCGGTGCCATGCCGGCCCTTTCGGCCGTCGGCGTGCGCTGGTTGGGACAAAGGACACTTTATGCACGAGCGTTAGAGGACGACCTTAGCGGCGCCACAGACGCGCCGAGCCCCGGACTCCCGCGGACCGCTGCTTCAGCGCCTCCGAGAGACCCGGGGTGAGGGCAGCCGGCGCAGTGGGCGGCGTGTCCACAGGCGCGGGCTCTGCCGGCCGGGGCTGCTTCCCGCTGTGTCCAAGCGCACTCAGCCCGGCTCCAAGTCTGGCGGGCGAAGGAATGGCGACGAGCGTCTGCCTGGCCGCGGGCAGGCAGGCACCACAAGGACGGGCCAGCTGCGGACCGAGCGGGGCCCGGACAGACCGTGAGGGTGGCCTCCAGCCTCTGCCGGCGGCCACGGCGCACCCAGAGGGGCTCAGGGTGAGGAGGGGCCGCGCGGCCCTCCCTCCCTGTGAGGCCAATTAGAACGCCCCCAATGAAAACGGGAACTGAATTTCCGTAATAAATTCTGCGGAAAGGTCACTTCGCCAGCGGGAAACTGCTTTCTTGGTGTGTCTCCGCCGGGACAGGACCCTGGGGGCCGCCTGCTCCCGGACTCAAGGACTCTGCCCAGCTGCTGAGAGGCGAGCAGGCACTGCCCCCTCCGCTGCCCCGCGGGCACCAGCTTCTCCAAGGCCAGGGGCTGCAGCAGAGCTGAGCTGGGGGCCGCAGCTGCCCTCCACAGGGGCAGAGTCCTGTGCTGGCCACACGCGGCCTGACCCAAGCGGGCAGGGATAAGGCGGAGGAGAGGGAGCAGGGAGCCTCCCGCCGTGCGCACTGGTGCTTGAGCACGTGCACACTCATGTACGTGCCCTGACACACACAGTGTGCACGTGCCCTCGCACTTACGCATGTGCCCTCCCACGCGTGCACACGTGTCCTCGCACACATGCACACACACCAATCGACAGCTCTCCGAGGAGCGGAGGATGCACCCTAGCTCACCTGCTCTGCCTGGGGGACCCCCCGTCACGTCCCCCACAGCCCGGAGCTCGCGACGGCCCCCCCACTCTGCACGTATCTGCCCTCCCATCTGTCCATCCACGCGGCCCCGATGACCCGGGGAGCGGGCGCAGAGCAGCGAGAAGGCCAGTCGCTGCCGTGGAGCCGCGTCCAGCTGACGGCAGAGACGGGCACTGCAGCCCGACCGCGGGCTTTAATTAGGGGAGACTGATAAGAGCCGTCAAAGCGCAATGAGGAGCGCCAGGCCTCGCCGCCTTGCTGAGGCATGAGGCTTAAAAAACGCGCAGGCCGAAATAAAAGCACCCCTAGAACGCCGAGGGCGGCCGCAGGGCTCGGGGCGGGTGGGCAGTGTGGCCCCAGCCCGCTCGTGAGGCTCCGGTGGGGCGCGGCCTGGACTCCGGCTCTGGACAAACTGGGGTTTCCGGTTTCTGAACACGTGGCGTTCTGCACCGAGAAGTGCTCCCGTGACGGGACTCGCTCTCCCCGCCGGGCCGCTGCGTCCTGCTGCCGTTCTGACCGTGGGCTGCGGGGGCACGTGTGCCGGGTGCCCGGCCCCAGCGGGCCCCCTCGATGGGGTGCGGGAGGCCAGAGAGGTCGGGCCAGCCGGGCCTGAGCTGCTGCCAGGACACCGCAGCCCCAGGCCTCAGGCCCGGAGAGCTGCCTGGCCGGGGCAGCACCTTGGGGGCCGCCGCCTGGCTGGGGCCCAGGCACCTCTTGGCCCGGTCAAGGTGTTCTTACGGCTACCCTGGTGGTCGCCCTTCAAGCCAGGCTGGCTGCCCAGGCGTCGCTGGGAGACCTGGTCATCAGCCTCTTCCTCCCCTCCGGCCCTGCTCGGGCGAGTGCTGGGGGGACAGCGGCTCCCCGCTCTGATGGGGGCACAGCTACCCAGCGCATCAGCCGTGTGCACGAGAAGGGTCGCCTTGTTACCAGCGCTGGCCTTTGGGTCCGGCTGTTCCGGGGCTGAAGTGTTCTCGCTTTGCCAGCAGCACCACCACGGCGACGGGGCTGTAGGCACGTGGCCTTCAGTGTGCAGTGGGCACAGCGTCCACGCCACACCGCACTGGCCACTGGGGACGCGGAGCCCGGCCCTGGCCCCGGGCACGAAGGGCAGCGGCCAGCGCTGGTGGTGGGGAGGGCGAGCCCGGCACACCCCAGGGCTCCGAGCGGGACGCCCGCACAAGGCCAGCAGGGCCGTGAGCGGAGGGGCCTGTCCCACCCGCACGCACCCCCAGGGGCGGGGCAGGACCCTCCAGGCACCCCACGTCCTGCACAGGCCACAGGCACCTCCCGCCCGTGGCCCACCCCACCAGGGGCTGCTGCCCACCTCGGGTCACCTCCCCGGAGGCCGGGGCAGCCAACAGGACGAGGAGGGAAGGGGTGCTGCAAACAGGAGCGCGGCGGCTGTGCTGGGGGGCGGGCACGGAGCATCCCAGCAGCGGGAAGAGCAGCCTGGGCAGGCCCGCGCAGACGAAAGCGGTCGCCCCTCCAGAGGGCGCGTTCCCGGCAGTGCGCGTGCCGCCGGGGCACCCGAGCCCGTGCCACAGGCAGCCTGGCCCCACAGCCGCTGCGCCCGCCGGGCCGGCACACGGGCTGGGCCAGAGGTCTGGCGGGCCAGCGGAGCCGAGCGAGCCGCCCAGGCACCGGTGCCGGACGGGAGCCCGGCCTCCCCGCTGGAGACGCGGCCGGCCCAGAGACAGCTAACACCCCGTTGGCAACGGCGCCAGGGAGGTGTTTCCCGAGTAATAACGCACACGCTCGTCCTCATTTGCCAGACGTGCTGGCCCACACGGCGTGTTCCTGGCCCGGGCTGGCCTGGAGGAGATGCTCAGCTCCTCCGTGTGACCTGGTGGCCCTGGAACGCCCTGGGGCCAGCACTGCTGGGACCCGGCCCCGGGCACTTTCCTCGCCAGGTCCGTGGAGGCAGGGACAGTGGCCCAGGCTCCCATCGGCCTGGTCACGGCGACCCTGGGGCATCCCGGGGTCCTGACCACCAGCACGCGGCCGGCACAGGCAGGGCGCGGGGGCCAGGGCCGGGGCCCCCATCCTGCATCACTGCCAAGAGAGAACGGAGGGGCCAGAGGGCGGGGGACAGACACGTCCAGAGTGCGGGTGAGGCCACCGGGGCAGCCACCGCCACAGCCACGGCTGAGGTGTTACGCCTTCAGTCCAGAGAGAAGGGCGGGCAAGGAGGGGCGCGCGGGCCTGTGCCCTCAGCGCCCTGCACCCGACGGCCAAGCAGCTTCGGCGGCCACCATCCGTCTCGCTGTCACACGGGGCAGGCAGGCAGGGTGACCAGAGCCAGGCCCCGTGGCGGCCCCAAGGCAGGAGACCGCCAAAGCACCAGCCTCCCCAGCCTGGCCAGAGGCCCGAGTCCCCAGCAGGGGCCCCGCCCTGACGCTGCCCGAGGGCCCGGGGCCAAGCGGGGGCCCTCAGGTCTGGGCTCCTCCAGGGAGTCTCAGCCAAGCGCCCCGCGGGCACGGCAGGCGTAGCCCGTCCGGCTGCCCAGGGCCCGCACGCTCCTCCCGGTGAGGCTGGTGCCCTGGGGCAGGCGCCTCCGGCAGCCGGAGCCCCCCCGCGGGCCCCCAAGGCGCAGGCACAGCCCCACGTGCCCAGGACCAGAGCCGGGCGGCCCACGCCTCACCGCTGGGGCCGGCGCCCGGCCCTGCAAAGCCCCGAGCCCAAGAGCCAGCCCCCCGGGGTCTCGGGCAACCTGTCTGCCCCAGGCCCGTCCTGGAGGGGCAGGCGGATGGAGAGTGAGGCCCGCGCCCTCTCGGGGTCCCGCGTCTGTGCGCCAGCGGAGCCCCGCCCGAGCGGGCTGGCCTGTGGGCAGAGGGCTGCCGTCCAAGGCCGAGCTGGCCGCCCTGAGCCGGGGGCCGGCACGAGCCCACGCTCACGCCTTTCCAGTCATGGGTCAGAACCTCCCAGGACCGAGACCGCCCTCCGAGGGCCCACCTCTGAGCCCCTGCTCCCCAGAGCGAGGGCCCCCAGGGAACCCCGGCAGTGCCCTCCCTTTACTCCCCCAGCTCTGGGGCCAGGAGGCAGGGACGCGAGCCCACCCAGCCCAACCTGAGCGCCCGCAGCGGGGGCTGCTCCCCGGGGCCCCGGCCCGAGCCCGCCACACGGCCGCCGGCTGGCTGGGGGAGGGGCGAGCCAGCAGATTTGTGAATGTCTCTTCTCAAGCGCAGCTGCGCGACCACATCTCAGCCCCATCTCCATTTGTAAATGTGGCAGACTTGCTTTCAGAATTAATTTCCTGCCTGTCAAAACCTGAGCCCGCCAGACAAGGGCTGGCCCGGGGTGGGGGAGGAGCCGAGGGAAAGGCAGGCAAAGAAAGGACGCGCTCACCATTCACCCAGCCCCTCACTCATTCATCTACACGCTCACTCGGTCATGCAGGCACTCACTCACTCACGTATCACTCACTCATTCATCTACACACTCACTCATTCATCCAGGCACTCACTCACTCATTCATCTACACACTCATTCATGCACTCATTCATCCAGGCACTCACTCACTCATTCATCTACACACTCATTCATGCACTCATTCATCCAGGCACTCATTTATACACTCACTCGCTCGTTCATACCCCGACTCGTTCATGCACTCACTTGCACATACACTCACTCACCTATTCATATACACACGCATTCATATGCTCATTCATGCACTCACTCATTCATCTAAACGCTCATTTATTCATGCACTCACTCACTCATCCACACACTCGTTTATTCATACACTCACTCACTCATCCACACACTCACTCATTCATACACTCACTCACTCATTCACCTAAATGCTCACTCATCCACACACTCGTTTATTCATGCACTCACTCACTCATCCACACACTCGCTTGTTCATTCACTCACTC
>JAGFMF010011709.1:1712954-1754535 GCA_019455555.1 Galemys pyrenaicus | reverse complement strand
CTAAATGCTCACTCATCCACACACTCGTTTATTCATGCACTCACTCACTCATCCACACACTCGCTTGTTCATTCACTCACTCACTCATTCACCTAAATGCTCACTCATCCACACACTCGTTTATTCATGCACTCACTCACTCATCCACACACTCGCTTGTTCATTCACTCACTCGCTCAGACACTCACTCGTTCATCTATGCACTCACTCATATACTCACTCACTCGCCCCCGTCTGTTCGTTCCGGTGACCATCAGCCCTCCCAGCCCAGCACGCACTCGCCACTTCCCAACAAGTCCTCTGAGAGCACCTGTTCCGAGTCCGGCCGGTGCTCAGCTGGGGACAAGACAAGACGCAGCTGCTCCTCTGGCCGGCTGTGAATGGACACAGGGCCACTGGCGGCCGGCCGGCACGGTGCTCTGGACCCCTGGCCAAGGGCAGCTGGCTCCGGGGCGGGGAGGCAGTGGGCACTGCGGGCACTGGCCTGGAGGGAGGGTCTGCGGTGCTGGAATTGCACGCGGCGCAGCTGGGCACAGGGGGAGGCCGGGGCACAGGGGAGGGCCTCAGAGAGAGCCGGGCTTTGCCAAGGTCAGAGCCAGGGAGCTCCGCCTAGCTGGGGGTGGGGGACAGTCGCCCCTTAAACAACCCCACCCGGACCCCTCGGCGGGGCTCACTCATCCGCCACCTCCACCTAGGCAGCTTCCCTGTGTCTGCCTGTGGAATCCTACCTTCATTTTAACCTCACCCCTACTTCTTCCAAGAATTCTCCCTACTCACCCCAGACAGCCCCCAGAACACCCTCCACCCCCAGCACCGACGCGTGCCAAGCCTGCGGGCCTGGGGCCTCCCTGGCCAGGGAGCACAGCCCCACCGCCCCGCCCCTGCTCCGAGGCCTGGCTTGGTACCTCCCACCGGCTGCCCAAGCTGAGCCGGGTGCCCCACCCCTAACCGCGCCACCTGCCGGCTCCAGGGCCCTGCAGCAGCACCTGGGAGCTTCGCGCAGCCCCAGGCCAGCGTCCAGAGGCGGCGACCGACCCTGCTCGGGGTCCTAATGACCCGCAGGACATCTCAGCAATGCGGCGTTTGCTGCTGCTGACCAAGCAAAGGGCTTCTGCGCGATAAGGTTCATTCTTCCGGAAACAGGGCCGGCACGCCGGTGACTGCCGGCCCCAGCCCCGCCCCAGCGGCAGGGAGCTGGGCTCCCTCCCTCGTGACGGCGCGGCGGAGAAGGACTGGGGCCCAGAGGCGGCCCCGCTGGGCATCTGTCCCTGCACGTTCCGTGGGCACAGGCCGGCCCACCCGTGCCAGAGAAGAGGCCACCCGGGCCCGGCCAAGGACACGGCGCCAGGCCCGTGGCAGGGCGCTCGCAGGCCCGGGACAGGGCCCGAGGCGGGTGCCGGCTCAGAGGAGGGCCCCACTCTGCGATGCCTGGGCCAGCGTGACCCCAACCCGGTCTGGGCCACAGAACCCTTTGAAAATCTTACGCAAACTTCGGGCCCGAAGCCCTGCCTTTTGCGCCATCACTGCCCTTGTCGAGGGCACCAGGAGCGCCGGGCCCTGGCCCCAGCAAGGCCGTCTCGGCCGTGCTCCCGGCAGCCCACCGCCCACAGCCCCGCCTGGGCGCCCCTCAGGCTGCAGCGCCTGCCCTGGGAGCCGCGCCAGGGCAGGCCGGACGGGGCACCCAGAGTCCTGCTCAGGGCCCCGCGGGGTGGCGCTGGGGGCCCCGGCGCCCTGTGGCCAAGGGCCGCTCTGCGCCAGCCGCAGCCCAGCGGCCAGGTCTGGAAGCCGGCTCAGGTGTCGCAGGCCAGCACAGACACGCCCACGTGAGCCCCGAGCAAGCGGCCACGGGCACCGCAGCGGGGACGGCGCCACCCCGCGGCCCGCTGGGGACGCTGGCGCAGTGAGCAGGCTGCTCCGCGTCCTCTTCAGTCTGAGGTGTTCGCACCGCGCAGGCGCTGGGGGTGTGGGCGGAGAGGCCGGGCGCGGGGAGCAGGCAGGGAGCCCAGCGCCCGGGGGGCCCCAGCAGGCCGGCGCCGTCCAGCAGCACGCGGGGGCACTCTGGGGCGCGAGGGCAGGACACAGGCCGAGGTCGCGCAGAGAGCCCTCCCCGCCCCAGGGCAGCGCTGCGGCCCCGCAAGGACAGGACGGAAGTGGGCGGTCCCACAGGTCACCGAGGGGCAGGCCTCACGGCTGCAGCGTCTCCACGCTCCAGCAGGTCGTGGACCGCACCGAGGGCCAGGACGGGCCGCAGCGGCGTCCTCTGGCCACGGCGACCTGCTCCCCGGCTGCCGCCGCCTCTGCACCGCCTGAACGCGCAAGCTCGTGCCTGGCAAAGACGCGAAGGAGACGCTGAGCGGGCCCTGAGCCCTGCACCAGGCCTGCCGGGCCGGGACCCACCGCCAGGGCCTGGGGTCGCGCGGGCCCAACGCCGGGCACCCGCCCAGCAGGCCCGGCCCCCTCCAAGGTCCGGGCTCCGACGCCGCCTTCGCCGGACAGGCGTCTGGGCACGTGGCTGTGCCAAAGCAGCCGGCAGCCGGCGGCAAAGTGACCCGCGCGCGCAGGGCTCGGCGGCAGGCCAGCTGCCGGGCGTGGGCCTCTCGCACTCAGCGCAGTGCTGCAGGGGGCCGGTGGCACCTGATCCTCTCGCCCACTCCCAGGGCACCGGGGGTCTTGCTGGCGTTGCAAAGTCAGGGCGACTGACAGGGCCTGCACTCAGCCCCGGCCCTGGCCCCCGCACAAGCGCCCGCAGGCAGGAGGGACAACGTCCAGACACCGGGCCCCAGGGCAGCTCCCAGGGGTTCGTCCTGCCGGGCCCTGTGCGCCGTCAGGGCTGTGGCCCCACGCCTCGGCCCAAGCTCCTTCACAGCGAGGTGGCGGCAGGAGCCCAGCCTCTCCCCTCGCCCCCAGGCACCCTGAGCGCCCGCCCGGGCTGTGCGGACAGTCTGGCACTGACCGGGGCTTCATCAGGAAACCAGACGGACACGGGAGCATGAAAACGTTCACTGCGGACAGCGGCGGGCGCCGCAGGCTGCTCGTGGGGAGACACACGCCGGCCGCAGGGAGGCTGTGCTGCGGGGCGGGTGGGGGACGCAGCTGTGGCCAGGGTGGGGGCGCACAGGCAGAGACGCCTCCAGGACCTGGGTTGGGAACACGCTGGGGGCGTGCAAGCGACACCAGCCGCTGGCCGCCAGACCAGAGCCCAGGGGCCCTCCGGGGGCCGCCCTCTCCTGGCCAGACCCGGGCACGGGGCGGGCGTCGCAGGCCGGTGGGGCTCACGCGCGCAGACCACACACCCAGACCACCGCCCTGCCCCGCCGGCCGGCCGCCTCTGGACGCGTCTGTGCGGCGGTGTTGGCGCCCGCTCCGCCTCCCCTCTGCTCCCAGAGCGCCTCGGCCTCCCACCCCGCAGAGGGCCATCGGGGCCTGGCGGGAGGGGACGGGCCGGGAGGGGCCAGAGTCGCCGTGCTCTCAGCGCCTGGGCCCTGCCCCGCGCCCGCTCACTGGCCACAGGACGGCTGCGTCCCCGTGTGGCCTGCCGGCGACCGTCGCTAGGGCCCTCCTGGGGGCTCGCTGCCCAGGGCGGCAGGGGTGCCGACTGTCGCCTCAGCTGCCCGCGTCTGCCGGAAGCAGCCAGTGGCGCCCCGCCTGGACAGGGTGGACGCCCCGCTCCAAGCACCAGAGGCCCATCTGCAGAACCGCCGCCCTTCCGGCCTCTCGGCTGGGCCGGCGAGGGGGCCCCAGGACCCCTGGGGGCGAGGGCAGGCCCCCCCAAGAGCGGGCTATTTTCCTGCCTCTAGCTTCAAAAGGGGGGAGACCGAGCTTACTAGCACACCGAAGAGCCAGACGCTGAGCTGACTTCTGGGATAAGGACAGGGTACACATTAACTGGCCGCATCTGACCCCGAACGTTACGGGAGGTGTGCCCCCGAGAAGCGAGCCCCCGGCAAACCGCTGCGCCTAGCCTGCTGCAACAGTGCAGGGCCACTCAGAGAGCAGCCCGGCTCGGGGCTCCGCAGGCCCGGCCGCGGTGACTGCCCAGGGCGCTACCAGGCTGCGTTGGGCACTTAGCAAACTCAGGCGCAGGCGGACGTGGGAAGCCCCCAAGACCAGGCCGCCGCGGCAGCAGAGCGGAGGCCACCACCCCCAGCCAGCTCAGACCCGCGTCTCCCGGGACCCGCCACCGAGGCGGTCACGTGCCGCAGAGGCCAGCCGCACCGGCGCCCCGGGGACCGGCCGAGCGCAACTGCACAGGTGCAGCGGCGCCAGGACCGCCCCGCCCCGCGACGCCACGGCCTGAAAACGCGCCCGCGCCCTGGGGACCCCGCCGGCCGCGCTGAGGCGGCGGTACTCACCCCACTGCAGCGGCGCCAGCTGGAGGCGCTCCAGGACCAGCTGGTTCAGGGCCCCCTCCACGCTCGCCTCGCCCGTGCGCTTCAGAGAGGGGTGCGAGCAGTCAAGGAAAACTTGGCTCCAGCTGGGCCCCAGGACAGAAGTTCTGGATGTTTCTACAGAGACCTGGGGCCAGAAGCCACGCCCCTAGGTCTGTCTCCCCGCTTGGCGAGAGGGCCCAGCCGATCCCCCAGACCTTGCCCCAGAAGAACATGGTCCCTGCCTGTTCCCCCTGGTGCTGCTGTGAGCAACAGGCCCCAGCAGCTCCCCCACCCTGTCCCGGGCACCCGTCCCGGGGTCTTCCCTCCTAACCGGGCCCCGGGGTGCCGCTCGGCGAGTGAGGCTCCACGCCCCCGCCACCCCCTCCCCTGCTGGGGGACCTCGTCCTTGGTCCGGCGCTCTCTAAATCCCCTCTGTCCCATCAGCAGAGCGGGACAAGCCCGAGTGTGGAAAGCCAGCAGGGGCCCGCACGCTGCTCCTCGCCCCTCTGGTGACTGAAGCTCTGTGCGCCGGGGTCACTGCAGGCCACGGCGATTCTTGCTGGAGACAGAGAAGACGGGTCACGCCGGCTTAAGGGAGCTGCAGGTCCGGCCCGTCCACCGCGGCCAATCACGCCCTCGACACGGGTGGCTCCACGCTGTCCGAGCCTGTCCCAGACGCTCTTGCTGTGACCACACGTGCCACCGGGGCCGCTCGGAGAGCCCACGACAGAGGTGGCCGCAGTCTGGCGGCGGGAGCCCTGGGTGAAGAAGCTGGCCTTGGGGAGCAGGACGCAGACGCCTCGGCACCGGCACGGACAGCCTGCGCGCTGAGCCCGCGAGCGGGTCTGGCGCCCTCCTGCGCACACACGAGCTGCGGTGCCCGGGCTGCAGCCAGCACCCCCAGCCCCTGGGTCCTGCTCAGAGAAGGTCCAGGGACAGCCGCTGCCGCGCAAGACCAGCACCGTAGGGCCGCAGCCCGCGGCGAGATGGCCGCTGGGTCGCCAAGTGAGTGCACCCGTCACGCTAGCTGAAGTTTTCCAGAGAGCTTCGGCCTGCCTGAGAGGCTGCCAGAACCGGCCGGGCGAGAACAGGACGACTCCGGCACTCCCCAGTGACCGGAGAAGGGCGGCCCCTCCTTCCTTCCTTTAGCAAGACAGCTGCATCCCGCGCGGCCTGCGACAGCCGAGCAGGTGAGGAGAGGACAGGGCCTGACGTGCGAGGCCGCACTCCGGGGGGTGGCACAGACGGGCCAAGGCCCTCGCCAGGCCTGCGGGCGGCGGGCGGACCGGCGCTGCGCAGACAGAGAAGGAGCAAGCCAGGCTCCAGGGCCAGAGGGGACGTGACCAGGGCCCGCGGGTCTTTCCCTCCAGAGAGGGTGAGGAGGGGACCTGGTGCGACGGGGGTGTCTGGACACAGTGAGGCCATCACCCCATCACAGTGCAGCCCAGCAGCTGCGAAGTGGCACGTGCGTCAGGGCCCCGAGAGCAGTGGGTGCAGAGGGAGCCCCGGCTTCCAGGGAGGGCGCTCGGGAGGCCCACCCACTCCGACTAGGCCCACAGGCGGTCTGGGCTCTTCCAGTGCCATGGGCACCTCTCGAGCCTCCACCCTCCTGCATTCGTGCTCTGCCTGGAAATGCTTCTCCGCGCTCCGCTCCGCCTGTGCTCACGGGTCACCTCTCCACTCAGACCCCGCCTCCTCCAGGAAGCCTTCCCTGAGCTTCCCCGTGTCCGCTCCACAGGCTCGGGGGCACCCCCGGGTGACCGGCGCTGCATGTTCTGGTCTCCCATTGTTTGGCCCCGCCCAGTCAGTGAGGCTCCGGCCCCCAGCCCAGCCTCGGAACAGGAGCCCCTCTCTGTCCAGGACGGCTGGCTCTGCCCAGCTCACCCCCTCGAGAGGGGCTTCCCGCAGAGCCCGCCTCTGGCCCTGGGCGGGGACCAGGCTCGCAGGGGCAGGCTGGCTCACCGGGGGGGGCCTGTCTCCTCTGCGTCATGGCGGGAGGGGCCAGTGGTGCGCTGTGAGCTGTGACCGCCAGGAAACACTTGTTTTCCCCAGAGCCCAGTTGCGCGCCGGGCCCTGGGGTCACGGGGGACGCAGCAGGGACCCGAGAGGTGAGACTATCTCTGGCTCACCCAGCCCGCCGGCGACGTGCCCGGTGCCCTCGGCCGGAGAGCTGGCAGAGGGGGCCACGCCCGCCAGACACTCGCCCCTCGAGAAGGGGGCCGCGGAGCCCAGGAAGGCCGCGGCAAGGGAGTCTGAGTGCCGCTGGCTCCCGCGAGAGAAGAGGGGAGGGTGGTGTTGCTTCCTATGAGCCCGCAGACTGGACTATTCTTAATTTAATGGCCAATGCGCCGTATCAGATTACTCCCGGTGAGGAACGTGGAAGAGAATCTCGCCAGGAAGAAGGGCCAGCTCCTCTGAAGGAGAGGGAGCGCCTGCCTCGGCAGAAGGGCGCGCGCGTGCGTGGGGACGGCGGCCCGCGTCCCACTCCAGCCTCGCTGGGGATGAGGAGCGGACCCAGGGCCCCGCCGAGGTGGCCCTTCAGCACCGGCCAGGCCGCACTGGACACAGTCAGAGCCGCGCTGCAGACCAAGGCGCCCGCACGTCTGCGCTGACCCCAGCGCTTCTGTGCTTCATGCTTCCCGGTTCTCTGGGGGTTATGTTCACTTGTAGAAAATTAAGACTTCAGGCTATGGCATATTATTCCCTCTAATTAAAAAAAATCATGCCCGGCTTTGGAGGCAGATGGCACCCCGGTGCGTGCAGGCAGAAGAGCCTGGTGGAACACGGCAGGATGGGGGCTCGGCAGTGATTAGTTAGAGGAGCGCGTTAGCGTGTGAGTAATCGCCAAGTTGCAAAATGGCACCGGGGCTTTGGAATCCATCCCAGCAGCTTATTTCTGTACTCAGTTCCTTGCAGACGTGAGCCATAAAATCACACCGCTGAGCTGATAAAGCCACTTACCTGCGTGCACACCACCCCCAACCCCCCAAGCCGGCGAGGCAGCCTCAGGGGTGCATGGTTACAGCAGCCCGGAGCCAGCGGATGGGTGGCCAGCAGCAGGGATGCTGGAGGAGATGGCTGGCCGCTAGCTCTGAGACTCACACCTGGCACTGAGCTAGGAGGTCTGAAGGTGATGACGATGACAGCAACTCCTGCAGGAAAGAACATTCCAGAGCGCGTCCCGTGAGCGAGGGCCTGTGCGAGTGCCGAGCGTGCATCTTCTCAGCATAATGCTCACTGTTTGCAAACCGAGGCTCGAGAACACGGTGGGTCTATGGGGCGGGGGTCAGCTGCTTTTCTTCCTGTATCACTGTCACTGTCCCACGGAGAGAGTAGGAAAGTCACGCGCCAAGGCCACCTGAGCTGGCCCCTCACGCTCCCACTCGTCCCTGTCAACATCCTGCGAGCCTCACAGGACGCCTGGAGCCAGAACTGGAGCACCAGGCCCGCTGGACCGGGCCGTCCCCCGCCTGGGCGGCCTCTGGAGCTCTCCGTGGTGCTGACGAGGCGGCTCCCCTCAGAGCCCGTCCGGTCCCCAGCGAGCCAGCGCTCAGGCTCCGTGGGGCGGTGGGTCCCCGCCGCGCGGGCTGCTCCCGCCCCCACGCAGGAGGCTGTGGAACCACCGCTGGGGCAGACCCCGCTCTGCAGGTCCAGACCACAGCCGGGGCAAAGACCGACACCGTGTGTCCTGAGCTCGAGGAGATGTGTTCCAAGCTCGGTTAGCCTGACTCACCCTGCCTTGGGGCCTGCACGGCCGCTCCCGAGAACCACGGACCCCGTCACAGCCCCGCATGCCGGCCACCCCCCCCGGGTCCCAGAGCTCGCTGGCCTCCAGCCTCAGCCCGCGAGGTGTGGGCCGTTCTGGCTGTTTGAACCTGGTCGGCCCCCCTGCCCTCCGGGCCAGTTAGGGCAGCCCCACCCCCACAGCCCGGCTGCTGAGCCGCTGACCGAAGACGCTAGCTCAGAAGACGGCGGGTCGAGCCCTGGGAGTCGGGAGGGGCCTGTCTCCAGCACCGTGCCCGGCACGCGGCAGGTGCTCGGTGGAGCCCACGCGCGCTCCCCTGGCCCCAGCCCCTAGCCCCCGCAACCTCAGGCTTCGGGGTGCCGAGTAACTTCACTAAGGCCCCATGGCCGGGGAGAGTGAGCGCGAGGACCACCCGCCGCCGCCACCAGGGCCCCGTTCACCCCACAGACCCAGCCCGACAGACGTGCGCTGCCGGTGGCAGGTGAGGAGGTGGGCGAGAGCAGCCGCAGGCAGCGGGGCCAGCCAACTCAGCTCTCCGGGCCCCTGGCCACGTCCTCAGTCCACACCTAGACGGGACCTCGTGGCCACAGCCTCTGCCCGCATCCTCTCAGCTTTCATTCCCATGGGGACCACGGATGCTTCCGGGTCTTTGGCCGTCGCAGCCAGGTGGCGGGACGTGCCAACACCTTCCCCCTGCTCCTGTGGGCCTGCGGCAGACGCGCGTGGTGGCTCGCCTCGTCAGACGCCGCTGGGCTGTCGCGGTCCCGTGGGTGTGGGCCTGCCAGTCCCGTGACCTGGCCGACGTGCCAAGAAACGAGGGCTCAGCCACTCCCCGGGGGCCTCTGAGTGCAGCCCCCAGGCCCACGGCCTCACTGCAGGGGCACCCGGCACGCACCAGGCCTGGGGCACAGGCCCAGGGCAGCGGCCGAGACCCCAGGGGAGCGGCTGACAGGGATCCCTCCACAGCAAGCGCCCTGGGGGGTCTGCACCCCTCGGGCCAGGAGCGGACGCGACCATGCAGGCTGGGCCCAGCCCCGCTGAGCGCAAAAAAATTGCAAATGGAAACTGCACTGATGGGAGCCGAGCTGGTGAGTCCTGCACCTCCCTGTGACTGCCGACCCCCGTGGCTGCGTGCTCGGGGGTGCACCCTGCGCTGAGCCCCCGCCAGAGACAGCCCAACAGACACACTGCCGGGCATCCCTGGCTGGCCCCGCTGCGGGTCCCAGGCCAAGCGCTCCCAGGGGCCCTGACGGAGACACGGGGTGGGGGCGCATCAGGCAGCCGCCTCTAAAAGGGGTCCTCTCTCCGTCCCCCAGCTCCACCACTGGTGACCTGCCAACCTGGAACACTCAACTCACTGGCCTCAGTTTCCTCATGCACAGAACGTGGATAAAAAGTACTTTGTGGGGCTCTGTGAAAACTGAGTAAATAGCTAAACTGCGCAGAACTACACACCACACCACGCATGTACGCCACTCCACACACGCACACACTGCACACATGCACACTGCAGACATGCACACACTGCGCACACACACACTGCATACATACACACTGCAGATACACACAACACTGCAGGCACACAGACACATGCACACACTGCAGGCACACGTGCACACATACTGCAGACACATGCACACACTGCAGGCACACAAACACATGCACACACTACAGACACACGCACACACTGCAGACACACAAACACACATGCACACACTGCAGACACACACACTGCAGACAACACACACACTGCAGACATGCACACACTGCAGACACACAAACACACTGCAGACACGCACACACTGCACTCACACTGCACACACTGCAGACACGCACACACCGCAGGCACACAAACACACATGCACACACTGCAGACACACACGCACTGCAGACACACAAATACACATGCACACACTGCAGACACACAAACACACTGCAGACATGCACACACTGCACTCACTGCACACACTGCAGACACGCACACACTGCAGACACGCACACAGTGCGCTCACACTGCACACACTGCAGACACGCACACACTGCAGACACACAAACACACATGCACACACTGCAGACACACACACTGCAGACAACACACACACTGCAGACACGCACACAGTGCGCTCACACTGCACACACTGCAGACACGCACATACTGCAGGCACACAAACACACATGCACACACTGCAGACATGCACACACCGCAGGCACACATACACATGCACACACTGCAGACACACAAACACATGCACACACTGCACACACGCAACACTGCAGACATACACTGCACACACTGTAGACATGCACACACTGCAGACAAACGCACACACTGCACACACTACACACACGTACACACTGCAGACATGCACACACTGCACACACTGCAGACATGCACACACTGCACACACACTGCAGACACACAAACACACATGCACACATTGCAGACAAGCCCTGCATGCTGAGGACATAAGCCACTGAGTCTGCACTGTGACCCCTGCGTGTCCAACCCTGGCTCCTTCACAGTAGCCCTAAGGGGTGCACGGCCACCCGCCCGGCCCGAGGGAGACAGTCAGCAGCCCACGTCCTGGATGGTGCCTGTACCCTCCACCCTTCCAGGCCTGTCCAGGGAAGGCCCGCCCGTCCTCGCCCGCCCCACTGCACCGCCAGTGTCCTCGCTCCGTCTGCCCTTCCCCCCGGACAGGCGGCCCCAGGCCCAGCACACGGGAGCACAAGGGCCACTGGCTGGGCAGTGAGGGCTCCACCGGAGAGCCGGGTGGCCCCGGAACCGGCCGGTGGGCTTAGGTGCAGGGGTGACGGAGCGACTTCCATGACTGTGGCAGGTGTCAGACAAGACTCATTTTCTTATAGAGGCTAAACGCTGAGGCCACGTCCCTGCCGTCACCTGTGGCCGACCTCGGGTTCCCTCCGCCGAGCTCAGGCTCATGCGTGGACTCTCTCCCGCCCGGCCGCCGCAGGCCAAAGTGGGTGAGGGGAGTGGCAGGCGGCCGCGGCCTTCGTTCTTCCACCTCCTTCGCCAGGGGCCGTCTCTCCCGCACCGTCAGTCCGCTGGGGAGTCCGTGCACGCGGACCACGGGCCGCGGAGGGAGCCGCCTCTCGTGGGGCCGAGCCGGGCGCGGGTGTCTTCGGCGCGTGCACCACGCGTCCGCAGCGTTCAGACGCGAGCCCCGGCGAGCAGCATCCCGGGGAAGTCGCAGCGGGGCTGCGCAGGCGGTCAGCGGCTCAGCCCCTGCAGGCCTTGGGCCGGGCAGCACCCGCTCGCCCGCACGTGGTGTCACGGTGGCTGCCGGCAGCCAGCACCACGAGCCCCCTCGCTGAGGTGCGGAGCAGGGGCGCTCGTCCCCATCCCAGGCTTCCGCTTGGGTCCGCGCCCACGGGAGAGCCGCGGGAGGATGATGCCTCCGGCCCGCACCCCAGCACAGGGCCCCGTCCCAGGGGCGCAGACAGCTCCCGCCCGGGCTGACGCAGACCAGCCTCTGCCTCGCTCTGGAGAGCTCAGGGCGCCCTGCCACAGGCGGCTCGCAGGCAGGGGCCGGGATCCTCCGCGAGAGGCCCGTCAGGCCAAGTCCACGCCCGAGTGGGACTGCAGGTGCCGGCGCGGCTCAGCCTTCTCGCGCGCAGCGGGGGTCCGGGCGCCTCCCCGCTGCCCTGGGGCCAGCCTGGGTGCGCCTCGCCGACAACCCCCACCCACACCCATCCTCCACCTCCCGCTGGACCCCAAGGGGTGTTAGCCACCCCCCGAGCTATTTCCTCGAAGGCCCAGGGTGAGGGGCAGACCCGGAAGGAGGGAGACGCGGCCCCTCGGCGGACGTGGCGGCTCCTGCACGCTGAGCCCCGCAAGGGCCACGCTGAGCCCCGCAAGGGCCACGCTGAACCCCGCAAGGACGACGCGCCAGCCCTGAGCTGCACTCTGGGGGCAAGGCAGTGCAGCTCTGGGCACCATTTTTTACCCTCACTCTGCAGGGAAAACAAGCCCGAGTCCATGCTGTGCTTCCATCCAAGCGTGGACACAGGCCGGCCAGGCCCAGGTCTACTCTGGCTCACCCGAGAACTGGCCGTGGGGCCTGTGCCCCCTGTAGACCGAGGATGTCCCCAGAATCCTGTGGATGACCCGAGATCACATGCCACGCTCTGGCGCCCCAGGCCCAGACTCGAAGCGCGGGTGACAGTCAACAGCTGTCTGAGCCAGCCCTGCTTCACCCTCGGGCCCCTGGGGGTGTCCCCACCACATTCCCTAGACAAGCCGATACTCACCCTTCAAACGTCTCACAGGGCGCCCCCTCCATGAAGCCTGCCCTGACTGCCCCACCCAGCAGCCTCTTCCCGGGAGCCTCACAGAGCCTGGCGCCAGCTCCTCTGCCCTCCTGTCTGCGACGTGCCCTGCAGGGCCAGCCGCGCCCTGAGTGCGCCCCTGCCTACCTCGTGCCGCCCTCGGCCACAGGCTGCGGGGTGCACACGCCCAGCCTGGCCCCGCCGGCCCAGTGGCGTCTGCGTGAAGGATATGATGGTCCAGCGCAGGCCCAGCCTGCTGCTGATCTCCTGGCCCCAGGCCTCCTGCCGCGCTGCCTCCAGCTGCTTCGGGTTTGCACACGGCCCCTTCTCCCCAGGGGACTCGGGGACGCGCTCAGAGTTGAACTTGTCCACTTGAATCGCCATTCTAGGAGAGAGAGCGGAGAATTAGCCAGCTGGGCAGTTCTTCTGCCGGCCGCGGGAGCGTCGGCACATGCCAGCGTGCCGCTGGGTAATGAATCATTATCGTCAGTAATTCATGACGGATCCATCCCGAGAAAATGAAATAACAGACTCCCGGGGTGGCGCTCGCTTCAGAGCTGGTTCAACACACAGCTCAGAAACGAAGACCGAGGCAGACGGCCCCGCGGGGACGCGGACGTTCCCAGGCTGCATTTGGGGCAGGGCCGGGCCAGCCTGCCAGCGGGAATCCCAAGCGCTGGTGACCGCCGAGCCCTGTGCAGCCCGACGCCTGCACGTCCCCGCCTCGCCATCGCCTCACTCCACCCACGGCCGGGGGACCCGCTCCACGGCCGCCCACTGCCCCAGCACCCGGTCTTCCCCAGCACCCCGTCTTCCCCAGCATGTGCTGGACCCACCGTGTCTGCCTGGCTGTCCACGCACCTCGGCTTCTGCTCACGCCCTGCAGAGCCCGCGCCCCTCATTGGCTCTGTCCAGCCCTCTCGAGCTCGGCAGTTCTGGAAGGCACTGGGCCCTCCTGCCTCCGCCCGCGCTCTGCTCCTGCGCTGGGGATGCTCACTGCCCACGTCCCAGCCGCACCGTTCAGCCCCAGGTCTGACCTTCGCAAGATCCCCGACCCCAGCACGCCGCCTCCCCTCACCCATCCCCTGCAGCCTCCGGTCTGTTTCTGCCGCAGCGCCTGTCGTGCGCTGCACCCTTTATCCTCCGGCTTGTGAGCTGCCTCTCCGTCCCGCCAGCCCAGCCCCGAGGCGCAGAGCCCCTGCTCTGGGGCCCGGATCTCAGGCTGCAGAAGCCTGGCTCGCGGCACTCCCGGTGAGACCGGCGGTGAGCTCACACTCCCTGGCCTGGGCCCGCCGGCCCTTGTCTCCGCGACCACACAGGAGCGGCCGGCCCAGCCGCCTTCACACGCCGCGGGCTGATGAGCACAGCCGGGCTGCGTCCAAGGTGCTGGAGGCCTCGCCCCCACGGACTCAGGCCCCCGCCGAGGCCTGCCGCAGGGTGGAAGCAGGGGCCTCTCCTGGGGGACCCCGGCACTGGCAACAACCGAGAGCCACGCGTCGGGCAGTGACCGACGTGTGCGGCCCCGTGGGCTGTGCTGTGGCCAAAATCCTCAGCCCCGCTCGGCACACTTCCCAGCCTGGGCGTGCCCGTGCACACAGGCAGCTCTGCAGGTCTGGGGCTCACTGGCCCCTAGAGCTAAAGACCGCGTGCACACCGCAGCCTGCAGCAGACAGCGCCCGGCCGGCTGGCCCGGGGCAGACAGACCCGCCCGCGGGAGGAGAGCCTGGGCGCCTCGCATGCCCCGGGGGCGCGGCCACAAGGGCACAGGAAGCACAGCACCCTGTGCCGGCTGCAGAAGCGGCGACCCACAGGGCACGTGTGTGCGTGTGCGTGTGTGTGTGAGAGCCAGCATAGCCCGCGGCACCAGCGCCCTGCCCGGCCGGCTCCGCCTCTCCCCGTGTGCTCAGGCTACGGACGCGGCTGACCGACTTCCCAGACCCGGCGGCGCCGCCCACACACGCTCCCAGTCTCCGCACCGCCCCCTTGCCGGACGACCCACGCAGGAGACGCCGCAGGACGCCCTGCACCCGACCGCGGCACAGCCACCGCCTCCCTCTACCTGTCCGGCCCGAGCTCCGCATGAAGACAAAAGTGGAAAAGAATCAAAACCGGCAAGTCGTGCGCGAGTGTCTCGCCGGCATCAGCCCCGTTTCAGAACGGACTGGTCCCAGTCTGGAACACCCAGGCCTGGCGCCGGCCGCCCGCCACTCCCTCACCCCTGGAGGGGCCGTTCTCAGCTCCGCCCCAGCGCAGTGGACAGCCGGCCTGGGAGACGAGGGAGGCGTGCGGCTCCCGACCTTTGAACCCAGGCCCGACGCCGCCCCTCCAGGGCTGGACTGCAGCAGGCGCTGGGCCACGACCACAGCCCAGCCCCGGCCCCACCTCCACCTGGCGGCGCTCTCCGCGTGGGGGGCTGTGCAGAGCTGTGAGAGGCCTGTCCCCCACGAGTCGGTCTCTGCAGCAGCGCCCGCCGTGCCCCTGGCCCCCTCCAGCCGCCAGCGACGCTGGAGACCCAGAGGCTCCGAGAGGAGCCGGGTGTGGGCGGCGGGCCCCAGGCAGGCCCCGCTGCCCCACACGCTCGGCGCGACGAGTGGGCGCTCAGTACAGTTAATACGGCCGTCGAATGCCAATTTCCATGTCTAATTTTATGGCCAAATGTGACAATAATAGTCGAGTTGGCACTAAAAAAAGGTGCTGTGATTTTCGAGGTCTATAAAAGAGCGCTGGGTTTTAAAATACCGGCGCGTGTGATTCAGCCTCGGAACAGCTGAGGAGCTGGCGGGAGGTCGTGACGGCGGCACTGAAATACCAGCCAAGGCGGGGTGGAAGGACGACCCGCACACGGCGAAACCGACCCTTTGGGAGACCGCTGGCAGCCACAGGCTGGGCCTCCCGACGTCCACGGAGCCTCGCGCGGGGCCTGCTCCGGCGTCGCAGCCAGGTGCGGCCGAGCCCGGAGCCCCCGCTGAGGAGGAGGGGCGCCCTGACGGGGGCTGAGCCGGCGAGGGGTTTTCTCCACAGGCCTCACAGGACAACGCCGCCGACGGTCGACAAAGCCGCACACCGCCGTCCTGTTGGTGTTTTCAATTGAGACACGCCGGATTCCAACAGGCATGCCATCGGGCCCGCCGAATTGCAGGGCGTGGCGCCCCACGGCCGCCGGGGCCAGTGGCCCCCAGGCTCCACGTGGGACAGAGGGCCCCAGGCAGGTGTCCCCCCGCCCCCAGGCCGCGCCCAGTCCTGGGTCAGCACAGCCTGCTGGGCCGTCCTGTCCTCCGCGGGGCAGCAGCCGGGCCTGTGCTCGGGGCCGTGTGGGGCCCTCCCTGCCCTCCTGCGCGGCTCCACGCCGGACCGGGAGAAAGCCAGGCGATCCCATCTCCCCCGACACAGTGAGTGGGGTCCCCTGGGCCGGGGCGCGGCCAGCAGCAGCTGGGGTGAGAAGGAGGCCGCAGGCGGTGGGGCGGGGAGTCACGTGCGGGGGCCGGGGGCGCCGCATCCCCAGCCGACCCAGAGCCTCCAACTCCGAGGGTCTGGGCTCACCGAGTCTCAAGGTCTTCGCCTGTAAACGGGGGGTGTCTGGGGCCACCCAGCTCCGTGCGTCCGGCCGAGGTCAAGGGTCGGGCTCGCAGCAGACGACCTCAGCAGAGTGTCCACCGCCACCAGGACGGCTTCCCAAGAGCACCAAGGGCTCCGAACCTGCTGCCCCACCCGCAGCGCGGGGCACCCAGAGGGGACCATCGGGGGGACCCCCGTCTGACGAGGCTCCGGCGCCCCACGCGCCTGGACTGGGGGCCGTGCCACCATACCCCACTGCGAGGCTGACCCTCACGACAGCGACCTCTGCCGTCGCCAGGGGTCTCGACCGCGACGCCCAGCGGGGACCTGGTCCACGGTCCCCTCTCGCCTCGCAGAGGGGGCTGACTCTCCCCACGCTGCTCAGCCGCCGGCAGGGCCCGCTGAGACCCTGCCCCCATCCACGAGGGCGCCACCCCTGCAGGGAGCAGCTCGGCGCAGTCCCGACCACGGCCAGGCAGAGGGGGCTGACGGAAGGGCCCGTGTGGGCCCGAGACGCCCCACCACCCAGGCGCGGGCCCTGAGACTCTCCCGCGTCCACGGGTGCAGAGACTGTGGCACCCCAGCCAGCGTTCCGGGGAGCAGCACCCCACCTCGCGTGTCTGCAGATGAACGTCGGCTCGAGGCTTGAGTGTCCTTCTGCACAGAAGGCAGCACCAGCAAGACGAGATCAATTGAGGGGCTCCCTGGGGCGCAGCGGGGCAGCAGCCCCTGCAGCACGAGTCCGATCCCGGCCAGGGAGGGACCCGCAGGCGCAGCGGACCCTCCTGCTCCCGCTGCCCCGCAGCCGTGCGTTTCAGCCCGTCTGCCTGTCCTGCCCCCGCTCTGAGTCTGGAGAGTCCTCTCACCCCCACACCTCCGGCCTGCGCCCCAGCTCTTGTGTGCCTCAGCAGAAGTCTTTTAAAAAGGAAGACGAGGCTGACCGTTGTCGAGGCCTGCGCCGCCCTCTCCCGTGTGGGCTGGAGTCCCGCCCCCGCACCGCTGTCAAGAGACCGTGTCACGGTCTAGGCCCTCCCGGGGCCAGCTCCCCTTCCGAACCGGCAGCCCGCGGGGCGCCGGCGGCCCAGGACAGCGGGGGGCGGCCAACCCAGGCGGCTCCCCAGGGCAAGGCCCGAGTCTGCTCCAAGGGGCGCGTGGGCCGGGCTGGCGCCCACCGGGGCCGCCCTTGGGCTGTGGGTCAGACACGAGGCATGCGGGCCACGCGCTCGGCCCCTGTCAGCCCAGCGGCCAGCGGCCTGGCGCCCCCAGGTCTTGGTCCTGCAAGCGCAGGGCCGGGCTGAGCCGCTGGTGCACGGGCAACGGCCGCTGCCTCTGGGGTGCGGCGAAGGCTGTGGGGGCCTGGGGGGCCTGGGCCTCGGCAACAGTCACAGGCCGACCCCGCGGCCGAGCCTGCAGGCCACGCTCATGTCAGCAGCTGGCACAGGAGCCGCGCCACAAAGGGGCGCAAGGGGCGCCCCTGAGGCAATCGTGGGTGGCGCTCCAGGGCTGAGGTGAGCGTGCAGAGCCAGGTGCACGGCCTTTCACTAGTCCTTCCCGCTCGCCCGGCCGCGTCCAGAGACCTCGCTGGGCCCGGAGCGCCAAGCGTCCAGAGCCGCGGGGCAGCGCAGACGCCGAGCCCGGGCAGCCGCGCCAGGGTGGACGCGCCTGCTGTGCCCTGGCTCCGCTGGTCCTCCGGGTGCGAGCGACGGGCCGCGCGTGCCCCGGTCTCCCCTCAGCGCGAGGAAGCCGGCGCGGCGGCTGGGGCGCCCAGGGGCTGGGGCGAGCCGGGCTGCAGGGGGCCGGGACCTCCACGCCTGACACGGCCTCCTGCCCGGCCCAGGGGGAGCGAGGCGGGGCCGGTGACGAGGGCCGCGAAGCCGCCCGCCTCCACTCTAGGCCCAGCCCAGGGCGACGCGGAGCGCGAAGGAAGCTGGACATCTCTGGCGCCCTGGCCCTCGCGCTGCTGAGGAGAGACGGCGAGAGAAACGCGCGCGAGGGTTTTGACATCTTGATCCGAGACCGGCTGTGGCAGCATCGGGCTAACCAGAAGGGAGAATCGGCAGGAAGAGAAGGGACTAGCTTCTGTGGGACAGCCCAGGCGGGTCGGCCGGGCAGCTGGCGCGAGGGAGCCGCCAGGCCAGCGCCAGCCTCCACGTGAGGAAGGGGGCACAGCGCAGGAGGACGACGGCGCTCCGGCCACGCCTGCAGGGGAGGCTCCCCGAGTGAGTGTGCTCCGGGGAGAGGGGCCGAGCCCTGGACCCCGGCCCGTCGCCTCGGCCGCGGCCACAGAAGCCTCCTGCAGGACAGACGCCCACGGCCCGGGATGCGCTGCTTCAGCCACGTGGCCGCGCAGGGCTCCTGGGGGGCGCCCAGGCCGGAGTGCACAGCGAGGGGTTCCTGCTGCCCTGTCCTTCCGCTACCGGGACGCGTCCGCTCGACCCCACGGCCACCCGAGGGTGGACGCCGTCTCTGCCGCGGGCTCTGCGTCCCGCAGGCCAGGACGTGGGCTCGCTGCGGGGCGGCGGGGCGGGGGCGGGGCCGTGTCCACGGCGCAGAGGCTCTCACGCCCGGGACGCCTGGACGTGGGGTGCTGCGACCACGGCAGGACTCAGGAGGGCCACACCCAGCGCCCGAGCCGCTGGACGCACAGACACCCGTCTGACCGGGCGGGGGAGAGGGCGCCCTGGGGCTGGGCGGGCACCCATGGGACGGTGCGGGAACGGCTGCTGCTTCCTGGGGAGCCCCGCCCCACCCGCAGCGCCCACCCGGGCAGGGGGCGGGGGAGGCCAGGGCAAAGCAAGAGCAGGGCGTGACCGGGCGGGCCGGCTCCGGAAGGGAGGGCCTGCTTGGCATTCGAGACAGACGCCGCCGCGGCATCCGGGGAGACAGGAGGGCCGCAGTGCCCCGCTGCAACCGGACGGCCAAAGGAGAGAAGGCCACGGCGGCTACAGCAGGAGGCACCGCCAGCCTTGGGCCGCGAGGGAGGGTCTTGTTACACACAGCGCTCTCAATCCCCCCGACACGGTGCGGAGGCCCCGGGCCGGGGCATGGCCAGCAGCGGCTGGGGCGCACAGAGGCCACAGGCGGCGGGCGGGGTGGGCCGTGCGGGCTCCATCAGGACAGACGGGCGCCACGTGGAGCCGGCGCTGCCCAGCCCCCTCTGCAGACCCAGGACAACGCGGACAGACCCTGCTGGGGCCCGGCACCAGCCTGCGCGGGAGGCGCCAGGCCCCGCTGGCCCTCCCCGCGGGCGCCCAGCCAGCCCTGCAGGACCCCAGCGGGCTCGGCTCTCTGCCAGGCTCACCCCAGCCGGGCGCAGACGCCGCCCGCAGCGGAGGCCCGACCAGGCGGGCGTGAGCGGACAGCCTCCCGGGCCGTGTGGCCGGGACTCTGCGGCTTGAACCCCAGACAGGTGGACATGTGGCAGCTGCCCCTGACCCTGCCCACAGCGTGCGAACCCCTGCAGCTGAAAGGGGCCCAGGCCGCCCCTGAGGCAGGCGAGCACGAGCCTGGCACCCCCAGGCTGCGGGGGCCCCGCCGAGCCCCCGAGGTCGGGAAGGCCCGTCTCACACGCTGCGTGTCTGCCCGGGCCGCGGGCGGGAGGGCCAGGCTGCACGGCCCCGTTTGCTCCTGGTGGCCCCGCAGCCCAGGGCGGGCACAGGTCCCGGAGTGTCCACCCACCCTGACCGACGGGCCCCAGTCAGCCACCATGTCGGCCACGGGGTCATCGAGGGCCGTGAACCGTGCAGAAGAGGAGGGAGGCAGGAGCGGACGAGGAGAAACGAAACCCGTTTACCCTGAAAACATGCGCTGGCGGAGGGTGGTGCCGGCCTGCCAGAGAGTGTCCAAAGTCAAGAATAACCCCAGACGCTGCGGCACTTCCCGCCAGAGCCACGGCTCGGGGCCCGGACCCCACGCCCCATGCACGAGACCCCGCCGGTCGCCGTGCCGGCCACACAGCCTCACGCCGACTGCAGGAGCCGAAGGAGCCCGGAGCCCTGACCGGGTGGAGGACGGGCAACCCGAAGGGCCCGGGGAGCCCGAGGCTTCAGCAGGGGGACCCCGTGCCGAGGCTGTGCAGCTGGCCTGGGGCTCGCGCACGGCCGCGCCGGGTCAGGCTTGCAGGCCACTGGGGCGCCCACGTCCCCTCCCCTCTGGCACCGGGAAAGGCTGGTGGGTGGTCCTGCCTGGACAGGCCGGGGGCCGGCCACAGCCTCAGCTGCCTCCCCGCCTGCAGCGGCAACCCATTGGCCCCAGATGGAGCCCCCGCTGCTGCTGCTGCGCTCCGGGGAGTCGCCTGGCGCTGCCCTGTCTCCCAAGTCGCTGGAAGAAGTCAGAGGCGCAGGAGCACAGGCAGGGGCCAGGCCGAGCAGGGGCCACAACCACCTCCTGGGGCTTGCCGCGGGGCCTCTGCACCGGACTCAGCCTCCCCGGGCGCGCGGACTGCCCACGCTCGCGAACCGTCGCCGGCCTGGCCTCAGCGGGCCCGGTGTGGCCCCTGAGCTGTGCCCAAGTCTGGGGCTGCAGCCGCAGGCCAGGGCAGGGCTCCTTCAAAGCGTCAGCCTCTGGGGCCCTGCACACGGCAACGCCCCCCGATGGAACTGGCCCCACACGCGCCTGGCAGGCGTCTCTGCAGGGCGTAGCGCTGAGCCGAGTCAGAGGCAGCCTGGACAGTGCGTACTGCTAGTCGGGCGGCAAAGACGCGCCTGCCAGCAGCTCCAGTGGGAGGACCACCCCCGCCTCGGCACGGGGTCCTGGCGCAGCGTCACCAGCCAGGAGCCTGCCCCCAGAGGCCCCGCTATGTGCGGCCGCGGGGACCGGCAGCCAGGACACCAGGGTGACCGCAGGCGACTCGGCACGAGGAGAGTGGGCGGCTGAGCCCAGGGCCGTGCCCGCCCCCATCTCTGCTCACACGGGCCCCTGCTCTGGGCCCCGGGCTACAAGCCAGCCCAGCACGGAGTCCGCGCCGGTGGAGCCCACAAAGGGGCGGGTGGGCTGGGGTGCCCGGGGGTGGGGGGGCGGAGCCTGCAGGACGCGGCCCCATGCGCCTGGCCTTCGAGTGAGACGGCTGAGTGTGAGACTCCTGCATGTGAACTCCTCCATCTTACCTCCAGCTCGCAGCTGAGCGAGGCCCGAGCTGGCCGGGGCCCATTGGCCCTCGTGGGGTGAGGGCCGCGGGCTCACGCGCCTCCTCCCCCTGCCTGCCCACAGCGCCCTGTAGACCACACGGCTGCGCCACATGGACACGGCCGCCAGCCCGAGCCAGCGTGCAGGGGAGCCAGCCCACGGCCCCGGCTGTGACCCCCAGTCCAGCCCGGCAAGAGCAAGCCTGGCTGAGCCCCGGGCGCTCAGCTGCAGAGCCCAGGGCCGCGGCGGGCACCTGCGCAGCCCCAGTGCACACGGGCTGCGAACACGGCGCCGCTGGACGCGACGGGCTTCAAAACCCAGGCGCGTGGGACGCACTGGGCCGTCGCCCGGCTGCCGAGGGTCCTGGGCTGGGTGCCAGCACCTGCCTGCCCGCCGCGGTCAGCAGTGGCCACTGAGCCGCGTCGCAGGGGCGCGGGGCCCACCCGCTGCCCGCACCCGGAGGGGTCACGTCGTCCGCCCACGACCCGAGACAGGCGGTCACGGTGACGGGGCTTTGCCGTCCGAGGGGGCCGAGGAGCTTCTGGGGGAGCCCGGTGGGCGCAGGGCCTGTGGGGGAGCCCGGCGGCCCCGCCTGGGCCGGGCCTGCTCTGAGCCGGCCTGGCAGTGGGAGCTGCTGGCTCGCAGCCCCCGGCGCTGGGTGCTCCTGGCCGGAAGGCGCGTAGGGCCCACGCAGCAGCAGCAGCAGCAGCGCCTCCGCAGGTTTCCAACTGCCAGAATGTTGACCAGGAACAAAGACTCCAGCGGACGCCGCGGAGACGCCCCCCCGAGGAGCCCGTTAGCACTGGGCCACCGCGCCTCCACCCCTCGCTGCAGACGCGCCCCAAGCCGGAGCGGGCACGTGGCGCCTCCCCAGAAGAGGGCAGCAGAGCGGGGCTGCCCAGAGGCAGAGCCATACCACGGGCGTCCCGGAGACCCTGTGTCCACCGCAGGCCAGCACGGAGCACGCCGGGCGGGCAGGTGGTGCGGGCACTGTGGCCACGGGCCCCAGCACAGCCCAGCCCACTGCGGGGTCACCAGGGCGAGATGGCCCTTAGAGAGGGAAGGAAACAAGAACGTCCGCAAAGATGCAGCTCTCAGCCACGCCAGCTGCGCCCGGGGCCACGTCCTCCCACGCCAGGCCTGGTCCACGCGCAGGCGAGACGAGGCGAGACGAGGAGACCCCCCGCCCCCGGGGCGCTGGACGCGAGAGGCCCTGCCGCGCCACCCACAGCGGGAGGCCAAGGACCAGTGACCCGTGCTGGGTCCCACTGGGCGCCCCCAGGTCATGAGGGCAGCCCAGGGCCCCTGAGGAAGACCCGGCCCTCGAGCTGCAGAGGCACTGGGAGGAGCCGCCTGGCCCCCGGGCAGCCTGGCCCCCGGCGCTGTGCGTGTGGCCTTAGCCCCCCGCATCCGCCTGTTCCTCGCACAAGAGCGGGCGAGTCTGGGCGGGGCGGGGTGCGCAGGCCTGTGCGTCCAGACTCGCCTGGGCCCGCAAGCCCGCCCTGTGCCCCCGGCACCTGCAGGGGCTGAGAACGGGAGTCCATGCTCCAGCCCAGCAAAGGTGCGCGCACCTGCAGAGGACGGCGCCGGGAAGGCAGCCCGCCTGGGGAACTGGAGCGTCTCGCGTCGGGGAGGCTCGCGCCGCGGGGACGTGGGGACTCCTCCACGCACTGGCCCGGAGAGGCCGGTCCGGAAAGGCCGCCTGCGCCCCCACCCAGCAGGGTCTGGGGGAGTCGCGGGAGACTGCAGGGCTTGGCGCCGGGGCACGCGCAGGGCAGAGTCTGCACGGCAGCTGCAACCTCCGGGCTGCCGCTGCCCGGGACAGCGGGGGCAGCTGCCAGCTGCGGTCACCCCGCCCGCCCAGGAAGGCCGTGTGCACGCACCGGCGCCTCTGGGCCTGACAGACACCGCAGCGAGCCTCCGGCGTCCGGCCCTACCGAGTAGTCCACGAATGGGCAAAGAACGTGTGAGCCGGAGCTGCGGGAAGTGAGATTCCAGCAGCTTGAGCTGAGCGAGGGAACCCCGCCGCGGAACGCAGAGGCCCGCGACAGGGCGCTGCCTCGCCGGCGGAGCTCGCGGCAGGCTGGTCTGGGCCCCACGCCGCTCCCCGCTGGGTCACACGGGGCGGGCTCGCCCTCGTCCTCTGGGCCCGGAGGCAGCCACGCACCAAGACAAGTGGGCACGGCGGAGACAGGCGGGCCACGGCCCCTTGAGCCTGGGGACGCACTGCCGCACGGCCCAGGAGGCAGCAGGGAGACTGACCGGCCCCGCCCCACAGGGCTCCGCAGGGCCGGGCCGGGCCGCGTCTGGGGTCCGCTCAGGGAAGGCGGCGTGCCCGGGGCCGGCAGCGGGGCCCAGCCCACCGAGGGCCTCCGAGGCCTGAGGCCTCCCGTGGGCAGCGCGGCCCGGCCACGTGACCCGGCTGCCGCCCCCGGAGAGCCCGGCTCTCCGTGCACCTGGCAGGAGCAGCACGAGAGGAAGAGCCGAGCTTTTAGCTCCCGCAGGGCCACAAGGACACAGGTGAAGCACACCCAGCACTGCCTTATCTCCAAAAAGAACTCAAAGAGTGGCCTGAGGGTGTAAGCGAACAACAGAAGTAGCAAGGTGGCTGGACAGCTCCTGGGGGCGGGGCGGGGCTCAGCTATTCTCCTCTTGCTTTTTTTCAACCTTTTTTACTAAGAATTTCTAGTGAAGTAAAAGGGTTTCCAGCAACACCCTCAGGGGAGGCACGGCTGAGCCTCCTAGGCCCGCTCACCCCTCGGCCAGCCTCCACCCGCCTGGCTGCCCTGTCGCCGTGGCCCGGAACTGACACAGCCACGCCGCTGCCCACACCCCACAGCCGCTGCCTAGCCTTGCCTGGCCACAGCGCCGGGGTCTGGCATCTCCACTGCAGTGGCGCCGACCTAGGGGACGTGCAGCTGGTCCACTCAGCCCGGCCCGGGACTGGACGAGACGTGGCCCGGCCGCCGGCCTCGAGGAGCACCACCGGGGAGAGCGCTCCCACGGGCTCCGAGCCCCACCCAGGCACGCCGGGCCTGGCGCCCCAGTCTCACTTCCGCGCACTGTGCTCCCAAGCCGGGGCCTGCCCACCCTTCTGTGCCTGGCTTCCCCCAGGGACCTGCTGCCCACGGGCTCTGCTGCCCCGAGTCAGCTCCCAGCGCGCCGGGCGCCGGCTCCTCCAGGGCCGTGCGGGGAAGGACACACCCGGTGTCCCGGGGCCCAGTCAGGCTGCTCCCAAGACGCGGCTGCCCTGAGACACAGCCACCCCCCCCCCCGACACGCGGCCGCCCCCGAGACGCGCCCACCGGTCTGCTGGACTGCGCCTGGCTCCAGCCTGCAGCCGCGAGTCCCCCAGCCGAGCTGTCTCCTGCCCGGTCCGGGCCGGGCCCGAGGACGGCGCACTCACCGCTGGCACTCGCCGGCGCGCAGGGTCAGCTGCTCGTCGCCGCGGGCGGTCACCGCCAGCTCGTGGTCCGTGGCGTTGAAGACGTCCAACAGCAGGTGGCACCGCCGGGTGCTGCGGGAGACAAGGGTCAGCTCGTCTGGCCAGGCGGCCGCAGCGGCCCTCCACTCCAGGGGCGGCCACAGCGTGCGGGTGCGCGGGGCCCGGCCCCGGCGCGGGGAGGCCGCTCACGCGTTGGGCTCCGCGCGGTGGGGCGGGCTCAGGCCCCTGGTCCCGGCACACGGCTGTGTCCCTCACGGCCACGCGGCCCGGGCAGCGCCAAGCTCTCCGGGCTCAGGACAAGCGCCCCGCCGGTCGGCCCCTCGTCAACAGCGGCGGGGAGCACGGCACGCACCCACTCCGAGACGCTCCGGCAGGTCACGGGCCACCGCAAGAGTCCCGGTCGCCGTGGGCAGCGCGGGGGGCCAGGCGGCGGGGGCTGCGCGTCTCGGCACACGGGGCGGGAGCGGGGCCACAGCTCGCCACACCCCAGGACCATGCATGGGGCACCCCGCTCCCGTGTCTCCCCAGCGCGCGAGCAGAAGGAAGGGCCCAGCTCCCCACGGCCCTGCCACGAGGCACCCACGGGAGGCCCCGCGAGCCCGTGCACCCCGAAGGCCGTCCTACTTCGGGGTGCTCTGGCCCCTGGGGCGCCCGGTCACCTCCCCAAGATGGGCCTCAAGAAGGGGAGGCTGGCTGCAGCGGCTCAGCAGGACAGACTCTGGGCCCGCTCTGTCCCGGGAGACGAGGCCTGGAGTGGAGAAGGCTCCGCCCTGCAGCCCCCGCCCAAGCAGAGTGGGCGCGGGGCGACCGGGGGAAGGCGAGCCTTGAGCCCCAGGCCGCCGCCCCGCCGACACCTCAGCTGCGCGGCCAGCACTCCGAGCACCCCGCACCGAGGCCACGTTGCGCGAGGCACTGGCGAGCGGATGCCCACCAGGGTCCCGCGGGACCCCGGCTCTCCAGGCCACAGGCCTGACAGGACGGGCGGGCGGGGACCATCTCCTCCCGGGAGCAGGCGGCCGCGCGCGCAGGACGGAGGGGCTCGGCTCTGCCCCGGCCACCGGCAGCCGAGCAAGCGAGACCCACGGTGCGGCCCTCGGAGGGGCCGGCGTTCTGGACGAGCGCCTGGTGGGGCCAGGTGCGCCCCGCCCCGCGTGGGCACCCCGAGGCGCCGCTACGAGAGCTGCGGGGAGTGACGACGAACAGCCCCTCCAGCTGCCCGAGCACCTGGGCGCTGGACGCGGCCGGACAGCGGCGCAGGGCAGAGAAGCCTCCAGCACAGCGCTGGCACGAACGGCGAAGGCGGCGGACGGACCCGGGGCCGCGGCAGACCCCAGGCCGACGGAGGAGCGCGACATCGAAGCTATACTGAACCCTTCACGAGGACAGGCAGACGGTTCACGACTTTGAAGTAGAAAAACCCCGAGGAGCTACGAGACACAGGCTGAAGGGAGCGAACGGGCGGCCAGGCGCGCGGGGGGCCAGGCGGGCCTCTCCGGCAGCTGCGGGCCGACCGGACGCTCAGAAGCAGGAGACTGCAGCTGCTCGCATCCGTCGTCCGTGAAAAGCTCTGAAAGTGGGGTAGGGACAAGACAAAGGCCGAAACGGTGACGCTAACAGAAGAAAACGCAGAGAGCTTGGACGCTTGGCAGTGACCGCAGGACGGGCACCGACAGCGCGGGCAGCGGAGCAGCGACAGACAAGGGCCTCGCCCCGGCAGAAGGCTTCAGCCCCGCAGGAGGCGGCGGGCGGGCGGGCACCACCTCTGGTCTTGAATGGACGCGTCTCGAAAGCACTGGCCAGCCAGCAGCGGCGCGACCTCCTGACACCGCCAGGACACCCCGCAGGCCCACAGGAGCCCCGCAAGCCCGCCAGGGCTGTCCGAGCGGAGACCGGTGCGGGGGCCAGAGAAACAGACAGAACGCGAAGTGCTGCCCCCCTCCGCCGCCCACCCCTGGGGCCAGCACCGAGGACCTGACAGCGGTGCTGGCTGAGGTGCCGGCAACAAGTGGGGGGCCCCTCGCTCTGGCCGGGGAGCGCGGGCAGCCTCCGCCCCACAGCCCGGCCCAGGCTCGTGTGGCCCTGCGCTCTCAGTGCAGCGGGGCAGCCCCTCGGCGCGGTGTGGCGTCACTCCCGGAGCGAGGTTGCTGCTCTGCCCGCCGCCCGCGGTCACGGCAGGGCTGACCGGGTGTCGCGGCAGGAGAACGACAGGCCCCCGGCGCGGGTGAGCAGGGGCGGCGCTCCCGGGCGCGAGGGGCCGTGCCGCAGACGGGCTGCCTTGCCCCCGTCCTTTCAGTGAGAAGAATCGGGGCAAACCCAGCGCAGCGAAAAGCCAAAAACCAGCATCCGTGTGGTTCACACCGGCATGCTCTGTATCAAGTGTTCTGAGCTGCTCGAACCCTGACTTGGCCTGGGATCCCCGAAAGCAGAGCCTGGGAGGGGCGGGGGGCGGGTGGGCGGGGCGGGGCGGGGTGCTGTCCTGGCCCCCGGGGTGGCGGGCTCCGGTGGCCTGGGGACCATGCCTCAGAACTGGGTGCCTGCGGCGGGGGTGGGTGGGGGTTCTCCCCGGGGTGGGTGGGGGTTCTCCCCCAGCTGCTGGCCCCCTGGTCCAGGCTCCCCCGCGGGGCCGATGCCTCACGCCTGCCCACCCAGTGCGGGACGGTCCCCAGGCTGCAGCTCCCAGCAGGCATTCGGAATTTTCCGGAAATGCTGAGGAGCTCAGCCGGCAGAGGCGAGGTGCTGCCAGGTCACCCCTGCATCGTCCCCGTTGCCACGGCGATGGCTGCAGGGCAAGCGGGCCAGGGCACGTGCGGAGGACAGACAGGGAGGCAGATGCATTTCAAGATCAAGGGCGGCTCCCGGGCGCGTCAGGGGCGAAAGCGGCTGGGCCGGCGGAGGCCTCCGTGGAAGGAGCGCTGCAGCTGGGCCACAAGGCGCCGGGGTCCTCGCCCGTCTTGGGGGCCCAGGCCCCGAGAAGGCCCGTGGGCGGCAGGCGGTCAGGGCAGAGCGCGCGAGGGGAGGGTCGCCGTGGAGGGAGGGAGCGGAAGGGTTCGATCTATTCTGAGAATGATGGGAAGTTATTTTTAGAGTTTAAAGCTATGAAATGACATGAATTGCTTTAGTGGTTTTGTTTTTTTAATTGAATTTCAATTCTGGAAAAGACAGAGCAGCACGAAGAGCCCGCTGTCATCCCACCGGGTGGAGCGCGAAGCTGCGCTACGGCGCGGGGCCGACCCGACACTCGAGCAGCCAGGAGAAGGCGGCTGCAGGGGGAGACCCCGAGGTCTCCTGCACAGGCAAGTCGCGCCCCTCCAGCCCCAGGAGCGCTGCGGCCACGCCCTGCCCTGGAGGCACCAGCACTGCGAGGGGACCGGAAGTCTCCTTGCACTCCGGGGCAGGCACCGGAGGCACCGCACCTTCGGGAAGCCCCCCGGCCCAGAGCAGACGCCAGTCCCACCCTCTCGCGCCCCCTGGGCAGGTGTCCTGCGGGCAGGGAGGGCCACGGGCAGTGCTGGGGGCCGAGGGTGGGCGGAAGAGCCTCCCACGTGGCAGGGTAGGGCCAGGCCCCGCAGCCGAGCAGAGGGGGTGACAGCCGGCCCCACAGCAGGCTGGGCAGGAGGGCGCCCGGAGGGACGGCCACGCCAGCCCCACCGCCCACGCCGGTGTCTGGGAAGGAACCGAAGGTGGCTTGGCCCAGGGAGAGCCAGGAAACGCCAGTGGCCGGGGAGTCAGCGCCAAGACGGCCACCCCGGAGGACAGGCGAGCCGGGAGCCTGCGGCCACACGAGGACACGGGGCGTGAGGAAGGACCGACGCCATGCGGACAGAGACACCCGACCTGCTGCACAGCAGCTCGCGAGCGAGGGCTGCGTGGACACAGCCACCAAAGGGAGCCGCAGGACGCGCCCGCCGCCCTGTCGGGCCCAGCCAGCCGGGCGAGGACGGGCTGCCCAGTTAAGATGCAGGCAGCACGGGCCAAGACGCACAGACTTCGGGCCATGGAAAAAAAGCTCCAGCAACTTTGGCAGAGCAGAAGTCACAAAAAATCTATTTCTGGACCAGAAAGACACTGAACTAGCAGGTTTGCAGAGCGATCCAAGAGTCACCCATGGGAACCACGGAGAGGACGAGCAGACCACGAGGCCACATGACCAGGGGCCGGCGCACGCGGAGGAACAGGGCGACATTCCGGGGTCCGGCCAAAGAGCTGAGCCGCCCAGGGACCCCCGCAGACCCAAGCTGCGGTGCCGGGAGAGGCCCACGCCCCGAGGCAGCAGCATCAACTAGAACTCGGGGACGAAACGAAAGAAAGAAGACAGAGGCCACAGCGCCTGGTGCGGGGCACAGGGTCCCCTCAGAAACCCAGGGGGCACTGGGCCTCCCTGGGGCGCAGCGGGTCGAGCGCCACACCAAGGAGCATCGCGGCACAGCAGCTGAGTTCGGTCCCCGGCCGGGGAGGGCCCCAGGGCGCAGCAGACTCTCCTGCCTCCTGCTGCCCCCTCAGCCGTGGGCTTCGGTGGATCCTCCCGTTCTGCTCCCTGCTCTGTCTCTGGGGAGGCCTCTCACCTCCGGCGCCTCTGGCCTGCACCCCAGTTCTTGTGTGCATAAATAAATCTTTTTTAAAAAGCCTCCAGCTGCCCTGCTGAGAAGGCCTGGCCCTCGCGTGCCCAGTCCGACTCCTTCGCCACCCGGACAGGGGCTGCGTGGTCTCCGGGAGGGCGGGCGCAGGGCGCGGGGCCCAAACCCGCTCTGGTCCCCGGCCCGGCAGGGGTGGGCCGACGGGTCAGCCACATCTCACGCGACGGAGGCCCGGCCACGGCGCCGGCAGGAAAGCCGCTGCGCAGGGCGCTCTGGGGGTCACGGGCGCTCCCTGGGCGGCGGGCCTGGGTGCGCGGGCGCCCCGCGGCGGCTGGACGGGGCCTCGCCAGCAGGAGGGGCGGCCGCCCTCGGTCGGGGACGGCCCGGGCAGGGCCTCCGGCCGCCCACGCGCCGATGCAGGGGGAGGCCGCCCAGCTCGCGCCAGCAGCAGCGCCGTCTCCACGTGTGCACCTGCCTGCGCGGGCGCCTCGGCGACCACTGTCCAGCTGTCCGTGCAGCGGCCAGAGCCAGGCCGGCCAGCAGCGCCTCGGGCCCGCCCCCAGTGCGGACTGTGGCCACGGCCTGTCTGGCTCCGCGCCCTGAACGTGCGGCTCGACGGAACCGTCCACCGCGAGCGGGGGCCCGGGCCCCGGGCCGCGCTCACAGGCCTCTCGTCCACCTCGGCCGGCCGGAGACACGCGGCCGGAGGACCTGACCCCACTGGGGCCCGGGCCGCGCGGCCCTGAGGGGAATGGCCTAGCGCCTCCACAGTCGCGCCTCCCAGCAGACACCGGGTAAGCAGTCCTGGCTGCTCGCACCCGACCGCGGCTGGCGTGCACGACGGCCCCACGCGCGTGTGCACCTGCCCCGAGGGCCCTGGGGCACGCCCCAGAGCGCAGGACCCAGCCAGGACCAGGCCCTGGCCGCCGCCCCCGCCCGCGAGCATCTGCGCGGGGCCCCCACGTCGTCGTCCTCGCCGCCCTCAAGCTGCCGCGCCACCAGCCTTGCTCTCCCCGGCGGCGCGTCCCGTCGCACGGGAGCCGCACGGTGCGGGGCCGGCGTGGCCCGCGTGAGGACAGAGCTGGGCGCCCCGAGCGAGCCGCCTCACAGGACACGCAGCGGCCCCCCGCCGGGCGGCCCCCCGAACGTGCCCCGCGCCGGGCCCCGGGGCCTCCCAGGACGGGGAGGGCCAGGTCACGGCACCTGGGAGGCCGGGACGCACGCGCCTCGGCGCCGGGGGCTCTCGGAGCCCAGGGACAGCACCAGCGCTGGCAGTGCCTTCTGAGGCTCGGCTCACAGAACCAGGGAGCAATTCGGCTTAGCAGGAACGAGAGGGCTTCAGGGGACACCGCCCTCGGGCCCAGAGCGGGACGTGAAACATGCCCCGTAGGAGCGCCGGGGCCACCAGGCTGGGAGTCCGGGCTGGGCCCAGTGACCACCGCGCCCCGGCCCCGGCTCCCCGGCCGCCTGCGGCCGGAGCGGCACTTCCTCAGCGTGGAGCAGAGAGCCGCAGGGCCCTGGCCGGGAGCCGGGCAGAACTGGGGCCGGCAGGGCCAGCCTGTGCCACCCCACGGCCTGCGGGCGGCCGCGCACAGGAGCGGAGGCAGGCTGGGGCACAGGCCGGTCCGCGGCGCAGCGCCCGGCCCCTCCCCGTCGGGCGGCGCAGCGCCCAGGCTCCGGGCCAGAGCTCGTGCTGCTCAAGAGCAGAACAGGGGCCCGTCCCGCCAGGGAGACTGGCCTGCGCTGACAAGGTGCCAGGCGAGACCAGGGGCCGCGCCCCCGGCCGAGTCGCTCACCCCACAGCGGGAGGGGCAGTCCCTCCCCGAGAGGAAGCGCAGCGCCTGGCTCCCCGAGGGCACTGAGGCTCACGCCGGGCGGTGTCCTGGGGCTGCATGTGCTCTCCCGGGCCCAGCTGCCCAGCGGCCCCAGCCCCCAGGAGTGGGCACCTGCGGCCGCTCGGCCAGCACACATGAGGCCCCAGCGCTGCCGCAGGACGCCCCACCTGACCCCAGAGCCCACGACCCGCTCATCACCATCAGAGTCCGGGGGAGGAGCAGTCACCTCCTGCCTGCGAGGAGCCACTTCTGAGTTCGAAACAGAGAAGCTGCTGGATCCTCAGCGCGGGGGACGCCGCGGCGGGAGCGGGGAGGAGCGAGTCTGCGCAGGCAGGCCCCGCGGCCCAGGCCGGCGCTCCAGAGGTGGGCGTGAGGCGCTGGGCGCCAGGCCCCGGCCGAGTCCTGCCGGGACACAGACCTCAGCCCCGCGGGAGGCCTCAGTGCGTGGCCGGCCTCGGCCTCGAGCCCCGGCCCGGAGCAGCAGAGGCGGCTGCGCCAGGACTGGCCGGGGGCGTGCGGGCAGCACGGCCGCATGAGGACGCACACAGGTGCGCGGGGGTCGCCCTGAGGCCAGCGCCCGGGCCCTCGGCCGACGTGGCGCCCGGGCACGCGGCCAGAGCAGGGCGGGGCAGAGGCCGCTCACCTGGTGGCCGGCAGCGTGCTGACGCGGGTGAAGAAGATGGACGGCTCGACCTCCACGTGCAGCCCCAGCGACAGGCTCCGGTAGTAGCCCTCGGCGTGGCCCGGGCCCCCCGAGTACTTGAAGTTCAGGATGGCCTCCAGGGTCTGGAAAGAAGCAGAACCCGCCGTCAGCGCTCCCCAGGGCTCGGCGCGGGCCGGCCGGGGCCAGCCCCGGGGACAGGTGCCCAGCCGCCTGGCCGCACGGACGCCTGGCACCCGCGCCACCCCTCCCAGCGCCCGCATCCAGCCCACCTGCTCGCCCAGCTAAAGGCAGAGCGTGGCCCAGGGTCGCCCCGTGCGGACACAGTGGTCCGAGTGAGCTTGGGCGCAGGAGGGCTGAGGCCAAGGGCGCCACGGAGCCAGAGGGCCGGGAGCAGCAGGCCCTGTGGCTGTCACGGGCCCTGCTGGGGGGCCAGGGGCCGTGCTGGTAGGATCCAGACACGATCAGGGCCAGCCGCCGGGGCGGGGGCAGGGGCAGGGCAGGGGCAGAGCAGGGCAGGGGCGGGGCAGGGCGCCCGAGCTGGGCGGGGAAGGGCTGCCGCGGGGGAGGGCCGGAGGCCGACAGCCCCACCCGAGACCCAGGCGCCCCTGACTAGGCAGGACCAGCAGAGAGAAGCCTGCGATCCGGCACCTGCCCGCGGGCCGGGGGCGCCCCGTGGCCTCTGGGCGCCTCTGCCCCTCCCCGCCCCCAGAGCCGCAACGCCAAGGGGGCTGCACGGTGCTGCAGAGGCGCCCGGGGGCTTGAGGGCCAGGCAGCCCCCGGAGTCTGCGAGGCTCTGCCTGGAGGTCGGGGGCGATCACGCCATCTCAGCGCCTGAACCTGCCTCTGGCTGTCAAGGCGACGCTGGCTGACCTGTCCCCTGGAGCCGGCCGTGCCCTTCTCCGGGTCAGTGACCTTGCTCTTAGGTGAACTGCAAGTGCGGCCCGGGTGCCCCGGCGCCGTGTCCGGCGCAGGCCACTGCCAGAGGCGCCCCGCACGGCCTGGCCAGGGCACGCCCGAGGACTAGGCCCTGGGTCTGCGGACCTGGTCTCCTGCCCCCGTCCCTCCTGCTCCGTCCTCTGGGACATGAAGTCGCTCGCAGTTCGTGACTCGCTGGGTGAGTCGATGTGCGGCCCCACGGGCCAGCCCCAGACCCCGGTCAGCAAGACACAAGCCGCCGAGCGCCGCCCCAGCCCCGGCCCGGCAGCCTCTGGGCCGGCTATGCTCGCGGCTGCCTGGACACGGCGGGCGCTGCCCGGTGGAGCCGTGGGCGTCGGAGCAGCGGCAGCGGGAAGCGGCCCCCCGCCGTGGTGCCGTGGCCAGCGGGGGGCAACTGGACACGAGTCGTGGCGGGACGAGGACCGTGAATCCGGCCCGAACCCTGCCTGCGGCAGCGAGGACAGCAGCTGCTTCCCGGCCCCTCGTGACGCGCGTTCACGCTGCCCGGCCACGTCTGGTCGCCCTGCCGGGCTTTTCTCCTTCCAGACTTCCAGGAGGCTTCACACATGAAGACTGCTCCTTGCTCGTGCTATGAACTGCAAACACTCCTCACAGTTGGACGCTGTCCGGGGCTTTATTAACAACGCTTTTGCCTCGCAGGGTTTTTTATCTCCTTGTATTGAACGCATCCATCACTCAGGTCTGCTGTCTCTTTTTCGGGAGGCCCGAATCATGGTTTAAAATGCCACACGCTGCAGTTACGAGACACTCTCCCGTGTTCACGTACTACTTTAAGTTTATCTTTTAATCTCTTTTCTTTTAAATATTTATTTGTTAGAAGAACTGGGGTACAGGCCAGAGGTGTGTGTGAAGAGAGGACTCCCCAGAGAGCGGGGAGCAGACAGGCAGATGGACTGAAACGCACTGCTGAGGGGCTGCGGGAGGCAGGCGGGGTCTGCTGCTGCGCCCTGTGGGCCCCCACGGGCCGGGGATCGAGCTCACGCTGCAGGGGTGGCGGCCTGAGACTCACCCCTAGGCCACGGCTGGGGGGGCTCTTTAACCTCTTAACTTCGATGTCAAATCGACAGGAAAGCTGAAAGGTGACAGTAAAAACCCAAACCCGCCGGCCCAGCTCACACTGCTCACGTCTGGTCCCGACACTCGGCGTCCAGCGCCTCGTTCGCACAGAGACACGAGGAGGCGCCTGCGAGTGCTGTGTGCTGCCGCTTCTCCCAGTAACAGCCAGTAAGGTGCGCGCTTTCTCCGCTAATCGTCCCCCGCGAGCGAGCGCTCCCCTCCGTCGGCGACTCTGACGTCACGCACCCACATTCACGAGTAAGGAGGTTTTCCTCCCCCGTTCCCCTCTTTGGCCCTTCGTGCTGCGGGGACTCAGGTTACCTTACTCAAGGGCCGCCCAGCCCTCACGGTGCACAGGTGGACACTCTGGCTGTCCCAGACCGGGCACCTGCGGAGCCGGCTGCTGCCCCGCAGGCCATGGCCCCCGGGCACTGCCCGCGGCATGGCCAGAACGCTGCAGGCTCACCGAGTGCCTCCCACCCTGGAAAGAGGCCGCTTCTCGGAGAGGGCTGTCTGCGCAGCAGAGAACAGGCATCGGCCGGGCCCAGAGCTGGCCACTCCCGCGTCCAGGCATGTGGTGAGGAGAGCCAAGATGCATGCACATGTGCGGGCAGTGGCCATGGGTGTGCGCCAGGTACGCGCGGTGTGCACATCGCACAGACAGAGCCTTTCTGCGTCGACCTGCACCTGCGTGGCCGCAGAGCCCGTGCACACGGACAGACGGCGGGCGCGTCCCAGAGCCCACCGCGACGCCCCGTGCACACGGACAGACGGCGGGCACGTCCCAGAGCCCACCGCAACACCCCAAGGTCCAGACTCACAATCGGGATGGATCTTAGTGCCCCCACTTTCCACGCCTGCGACGGTCTCCCGCCGTCCTCACCGCAGCCGTGGGGTATGCAGTGCTCCCGCGCAACCCGGGGCAGGGGCCAGGAGGCCCGGGGCTCCCGACGCACAGAAGGGGGCGCTCCCTCAGGCTGGGCCCCCCACGGCTGCCGGTCAGGCCAGTCTAGGCTGCAGGGGTGAGCCCCTTCAGCTGCTCGGTGGACCCCCGTGTGGCCTCCAGGGGCCCCGCCCTCGGCAGAGGAGGCCCCAGCCTGCCCGCTCAGCGCCCACCAGCTCTGCCCCCTGCACCAGCAGACCGTGGCCCCCAGAGGTCCATGTCTGGCCCCCAAAGAAGGGGCAGATGGTGCCGTGACAGGCCGTGCCCAGCGAGGGGCAGAGGCAGCGGGAGCCCCGCTCCCAAGTCCTGGCAGGGGAGCCCCCGCGCCACGCAGGAGTGCCACAGCCGCCAGACACTCAGGCAGGCCCGAGCCGCTTCCTCCCTGCTCAAAGATGACGCGAGTTTGGCCTCAGAAAGCCAGGCTTAAGGGGGCCTCAAAACCAGCCCTCCCCTCAAGCACCTAGCCACCGGGACCCAAGCGGGCAGACGAGGGGCCTGGGCAGGCCTCTGCGCCCAGCCCCACTGTGGGTGAGGTCCTCGGCACCCGAGCCAGCCCGCGAGGCCTGCGGGGCAGCCGGGGCGGGGGGCGGGGGGCGGGCGCGGGCGTCCTGGCAGACCTCATGGCGCTGACACCAGGCCCGGCATTGTGACGCCGGCGGCTCGGGTGGCTGTCCGGGCGCGAGGGCCGTGCCGGAGCGTCGAGGCTGCAGGCTGGCAAAGGTGGCCCAGCAGGGGACAGGGTGGGCGCGAAGGGCACACACCATCGTCTCAGCTTCCTGTCCGAAGTTTTTCAAAGTTCGGCATGAAGAATCGACGAGCCAAGGAAGCAGCGCCTGGGGCTGTACGAAGAACTGAGAGTGGCCAGCTCTGCCACTCGCCTGCGGAGCACGCACGGCCTCGAGGACCGAGGCTGCAGGTGCTTTGCACAAGGGGCCGGGTGCCCCTTTGCAGCGAGTTCTGTGGGCCACGAGGTCCCCAGGTCCCAGGGGCTCTGGCCCGGCCGGACTCTCCTCAAGCGCCCTGGCCCTGTGCACAGCCGTGGACGTCAGGGAAGGGCCCACACGGCCACCTCCAGGCCGGCGGCTGACCCCTCCCTTTCTGCTGATCCCTCCAGTTACACAACTCTCCCAGCCCGTGGCCTCTGCTTCTTCCCACTCCTGCAAATTTCTCTCTTTAAATAGAAAACAGAAACTTTCCAAACAGCACAGCAATTCGTGGAGAAACGAAGACTAGAAATGCCACAGAGGCGGCCTTCTGCTCCCTGCACACCGAGCAAAGTGGAGGCTGATTAACCCCGCTTGCCGCAGCCCATCTGCAGGGGCCGCCAGAGACGCCCGCCGCGCGGGCCGGGAGGGGACGCCGCGTGGGCTGGGGTGAGGCTCGGAGGGCCGCTGGGGCCCTGGGCCAGGGTGGGGTGAGGCTCGGAGGGCCGCTGGGGCCCTGGGCCAGGGCGCCCCACGTGCAGGTGGAGGGAGAACATAGGAGACACGAGCAGCCGGGCGGCAGGAGCAGCAGCGGGAGGGAGGGCGGACGCAGCCGCGGCACGGCCGCTGAGCCGTGAGCTGTGAGCCCGGAGCAGGCACGGATGCCGCTGCCGGCGGGAGAAGGTCTGAGGCGGAAGAGGAGCCCAGACTCGCTCTGCGCTGGGCTGCGCCTGCTGAGGGCCGGCGGCCGGGCCACCCCTCCCGGGACCCTGTTTCTCCGGCACAGCTCGGGCGGTGGAGCTGGCCCCGCGGCCGCAGCGCTGAGGGTCAGGGAGGCCGTGGCTCCGGCTGCCCGGCCGCGCTTCCTCTTCGGGCCCGGAAGTGCCCTCCACTGCGGGGGCCCGGCTGTGCCGTCAGCAGGAGCGTGCGGAGAAGGTGGCCGCCGCAGGACGCTGCTGGCCGTGCGGCACAGGCTCACGTGGGTCTCAGGGCAGCCCCCGGGGCAGAGGTGGCCGCTGGGCAGGCGAGGCACAAGAGGGGCGTCCGCCCTCCACCCTTCTGTCCACACGGCGGGGTCCCCAGAGCGGCCCGCCCCCTTCCAGCCCGGGGTAATGGGCGGTGACCGCCGTGGCGGAGGCCACCAGCCAGAGGGCCCGGCCCCACCTCGCCGGGGCCAGGGTCAACGGGGCCCCGCTAAGACCTGACTGGGCGGTGGCGCGAGGGCCTGCACCCCACTACGGGCTCAAGGGGGGTGAGGGCGGCCCCTCGGTCTGGGGCCGCACCTGGGAGACGGCCCGGCTGGAAAGCTGGCACCGACGGCCGCAGCCTCCCTCTCCCCACGCCCCGGGCCTCCCCGTCCCCGGCCCGCCTGGGTGGGACAGGCCCCCGCTCTGTGGGCGCGACACTCACGACGCCGGCCCCGAGGCCATCTCAGGCCTGCAGCGTGCAGGTGGCCCTCACTGCCCCCACGCAGCCCGCACCGGCGGCCGCGGGGCGCACCTCAGGCCCCGGCACCCCGGGAAGCTGCCGTCCAGTGCCCCTCCCCCTCCTCCACGGCCGGCGGGTCGGTCGGTGCTCAAGGCACGCCTGCCGCGGGGCCTCTGGGGAGCTGGCCCAGGTGCCCGCCCGAGCTCCGTGGGCCCAGCGCCGGCCGGGAGTGGGGGCGCGCCCGCGGGCGCCGAGCGGGAGGCCGGTGGCCCTGGCGCCACGGCAGTGCGGAGGAGCTGCCCAGCGAGCACAGCGCTGGACCCCAGCAGCGGCGGCCGGCAGGTGCCAGACCGGGAGGAGGGGGAGAAGCGGGCACGGCGTCGGTGTCGAGAGCAAGAGACAGGACGGACGAAGCAGGGCAGGAGGGCGCGAAGGGACAGGGCCATGTCCCGGAGGCCTCGGGGGCTGCACTGCCGCGACCCGGCGCCGAAAGCCGCACGCCCGGGAGGAGCGGCTGGTGCAGGCGCAGGCACGCGGGCACTGCAGCGCAGACGCGGCACGTGCCGGCGTCTAGGCGCGTCGGGACGTAAGCCGGCTTCTCTCACGCCCCCTCCCTCCAGGGCCCGAGTTCGCCTCCCGGCCTGGGTTGCACATGGCCCGGTGGGCCCGAGGCGCACAGGCCCGTGGGTGCCAGGGCAGAGCGGGGCGTGCGTGCGGGAGCGCCAGCTGCACCCACCAGAGCCTGGGAGCAGGGCGGAGTCCTGGAGGGGCGGCTGGTCTCACCCCTGCCCAGAGACGCTGGGGCGCTCCACACCGCTGCACGCCCGCGGGCTCTGGGCACCCAGGTGACTCCCCAGGCCCCGGGGCCTGTTGCCCAGCCCCGCCTCCTGTGCCCAGCCCGGGCCGCCCTCCAGGCTCCGCTGACCCTCGGCCCTCTGGCCTCCTCGAGCTTCACAGCCTCTCCGGCATCCGCGCGGACGGCTCACTCGGCTTCCCCAGGCCCTGCGGTAACTCGTGGCCCGGCCACCGGCGCTCGCTTTCCCGTCGCGCTCCAAGGGGGACGAGGTCGTGGGCGCAGCTCGCGCCTGCCTCTGCCCGGCCCCAGCCTGCCCTGCACGTGGCGGTGCGCACGAACAGCGGGACGGGCAGGGCCTCTCCCTGCTCGCCGGGCCCGCACTGACCGGACCCTCCGGCCCCTCGCCAGGACGCGCTCCCACGCACCGTCGCGACTCCGGGCAGGCCCACGGCCGTCCTGCCGCCCCGCCCCGCCCCGCCCCGCCGGGTCTGGCTCCGTGCCCCTCCCCGCGCCCACCCAGCTCCGCGGGCGCCACCGAGGCGTCTGCAGGGCCGCAGCGAGCAGAGGGGGCGGGTCTGGGGAGGAGCGAGAGGCTGCCGGAGCGGCGACAGCAGGGCACCGCCGCGGGGACACGGGCGCGGCGGGCGACCTCGTGGCCAAGGAGGCGGCTCGGGGAGGCCGGGCCTCGGAGGGCCACACTCCCGCTCGTCGCACGGGCCCGCCCAGCCGCGCCCCGGTTCTGTGCCGCCGCCCTGTGCGCTGCGGCCAGAGGGCCACGCTCCTTGAAGAGAAGCGGCCGAGCGCGGCCTCGACCTCCCGGGGAGTTGGCCCCTCCGGCTCCCGCCCTCGAGGCGGGCCTGCGCCTCCCGGACGCGCCCCAGGGCCGCCCCCACCAGCAGCACAGGCGGCAGGACCGCGAGGCCGGTGCCCGGAGGCCACGGAGGGGCCGTGCCACCCGCGGCCACGGCAGGGCCGGCCCTGCTGGCCGCCGCTCTCCAGGGCAGCGTCGAGGCCACAAGGTCTTCGTGTGTCAGGGCCGACGTCGGCCGGCCGGGAAGGACAGGAAGACCAGGGGCACAAGAAGGCTGCTGCAGGGACGGCACGTGCAGGACCGAGGACCCGGGTGCCGCCTGCCTGCAGCCCCTGGCCCGCCGAGACGGGGCGCCGGCGCTCCAGGGGCCAGGTCCGCCCAGCGCAGGGCCACGGACGCACTGCCCAGAGGCTTGGGCCGGGCTCAGACGGGGCGGAGGCTGGAGGAGACGCCTCAGCACGGCCGCTGGGCTGACGCAACCGAGCCCGGGTGGGGCTCTGGGAAGGGCCTTCGGCTGGCTGGATGTCTGGAGAGGTCGTCCGCACGGCCTCCAGCACGGGACGCTGCCCCACACAGCTCCGCTCCACCCCTCACAGCGCAGGCTGCTGCCAGGCAGAGAGGGCCAGCAGTTCTGCAGTGAAGTGCCGCCCCATGACAAGAGGGCACCCTGCGGCTGTACGTCTTGTATTGATATTCCTGGCCACCTGGCTACTCGCCTTGCTTTCTGCTTTAACTTGTGGCTCCTTTTCCAATTGAAAAAGCAATTCTAATGCGGGGTGGAGGACGATTCAGGTGTAGCAAGGAGACGGGCCGGGGGAGCGGGGGTCGGAGGGAGAGGGCCTAGAGTAGAGGGGGCAGCTGGACCCAGGCTGGAGCTCCTGGACAAGGCCTGCGCCCCTGCTCCTGGCCGGCCAGAGGGCGTCTGTGAGTGCAGGAGCTGGACGAGGCAGGTGCCGGGCCGAGGCCCACGGTTTCTAGAAAGCAGTGAGACGAGCGTCCCTGCTGAGAGTCGCCCTGGGCCGCAGGCTCCTCCCGTGGCGGAGAGTCTGGGACCAGCCAGCAGGTCCCCGAAGGTGACAGACGGGAGAGAAAAGCACCCAAGTCCCCACGGGCCCACCGCCCGCGGGAGGAGGCTGGCTGGGGCACGGCCGCTGCCTCCTTCGCCCGGAGCGTCTGCCGCCTGGACGCAAGCCACCGTGGACAGACCCCGCAGCTGCAGTGCACCTGGGGGTGTGTCCAGAGGGCAGGCGACAGAAGCTTGAAAATACTTCCCCTGCGCAACCGCCCCAGTCACCCCGCCTCCAACGAAGCGCAGGAGCCCCTCTACCTCCTGGTGTTCACACCCGCCCCGCAGCCGTGCCCGCACTCCCTCCGTGGGTGCACAGGCTACGAGACGCTCCGTGCGTCCCCTTGAATGGGGCTGTCATCCTCAGGCAAGGCCTGGGACAGGGTCCTCCTCACCCACCAGCGCTGCCCCTCAGCACGCACCAGAACAGGGCCGCCGCGGGGGACGGCGGGGCCGCCGGGGGGCGTCACGGAGAAGCGCCATCTGGGCAGTGAAGAGCCCAGGTCTCCCCTGGCGGTGGGGCGAGGACAGGCAGCCATCCTGCGGGAGGCGGCGGTGTGTGCAGGTGCGGGCAGCCCGAGGCTCCGTGGGCTGCAGCACTCTGGTCGCCCGGCCTCCTGCGGACGCCGCCGAGCAGGCGCCAGGTGACAGGAGCTTCCACGGGAGCAGGGCATTGGGCTGAGGGGTCACCCCAGCTTATGAACAAATGACAGCCCCTGCCAGAGACATTGCCACGGTCGGTGCTCCTCACTCAGAAGAACAATTGAAACCGCACGGCCGAACGCACCTGGGCCGGGCCGGAGCAGGAACAGGTGATCGCCTGCGTCGTGCAATTCCTAAAGCAAAGTGGCTCACTCAGCCCGTCCGCATTCTGCAGGCGGCAATCAGCGTCTAATTGGCTCACCACACACAGCGCCCGGACCCTTGTGGGGCGCTCGCTGGTGGCAGCCACTGCGCCTGGCACGGAACAGAGCTCACAAATTAAATCAGCGAGCATTACCTGCCTGAATCATGCACGAGCCTCCCGCTGCTGCCGCGATGTGACTGTCTAATGGCGCTCTGTATCGAGCAATCTCCCGTGAGCTTTCCTTGCAGTCACAACACATTGATGACTGAAAAACTAGGAAGAAAACAAGATTTAAAAACGTTCACAAAACCGCTCCCTGAGGTGCATGAGCAGCAGCCCTGTGCGGCTGGTCCAGCGCGGACACAGCACCTGCAGCGGCGGGCAGGGCCTGACCCCGCCCCCCCGCCCGGGCCTCCCTCGCGCTCCGGAGACAGCACCGCGCAGCAAGGAGGGCAGCGCAGGGCAGGCCGTGTGAGGCGCTCAGCCGCAGCGGCTCTGCGCCAGGGGCCGCGGACCGAGGCTCGGCGCCCCGTCGGACCCGGGCCCCGCTCCCTGCGCCCGGCGAGGTCTGCGCAAAGCAGCCCACGGGGAAGAGGAGCCCGTCACTGGCGGAGGGTGGCCGGTCCTCCACCGGGAGAAAGCGCAAGCCTGGCCGCGCAGCTCCGAGAATCAGCAAGCGCGACACTCAGCGTCAGGGGAAACCTCGGGACCGTTGGCACCGCGCGGGGAGACGCCACTGCGCGAGGGGGACGGCCACGACAGGGACCCGATAAAACCGCTGCCAACGTGAAGGCCGCCCGTCAGGAGAATGCACAGCAAGGACAGGGCGCAGCTCGGCCTAGTGGGGCACCGTCTACCCTCATGGGGTACCCTCACTCCAGCGGGCGCAGCTCGGCCTAGTGGGGCACCGTCCACCCTCGTGGGGTACCCTCACTCCATGGGCGCAGCTCGGCCTAGTGGGGCACCGTCTACCCTCATGGGGTACCCTCACTCCATGGGCGCGGCTCGGCCTAGTGGGGCACCGTCTACCCTCGTGGGGTACCCTCACTCCATGGGCGCAGCTCGGCCTAGTGGGGTACCGTCTACCCTCGTGGGGTACCCTCACTCCAGCGGGCGCAGCTCGGCCTAGTGGGGTACCGTCTACCCTCGTGG
>JAGFMF010011709.1:1608706-1712043 GCA_019455555.1 Galemys pyrenaicus | reverse complement strand
GCACCGTCTACCCTCGTGGGGTACCCTCACTCCAGCGGGCGCAGCTCGGCCTAGTGGGGCACCGTCTACCCTCGTGGGGTACCCTCACTCCATGGGCGTGGCTCGGCCTAGTGGGGCACCGTCTACCCTCGTGGGGTACCCTCACTCCAGCGGGCGCAGCTCGGCCTAGTGGGGTACCGTCTACCCTCGTGGGGTACCCTCACTCCATGGGCGTGGCTCGGCCTAGTGGGGCACCGTCTACCCTCGTGGGGTACCCTCACTCCATGGGCGTGGCTCGGCCTAGTGGTGCAGCTCCCCTAAGGGCGGGGGCGCCCCTGCCCGACGCCTGAGGCCTCTGCGACCTAGCGGACACGGCGTGGCGGCAGAGGCAAGAGGAGGGGTCAGGCAGCGAGGCGCCCAGCTGGACACGCGGCGCGAGCAGCTGGCCCCCGCTGCTGTCCCGGGCCACACTGCGCAGCCGACGGGCCGGGTCGTCCCCGCCGGAGATGCCGCTTCCGCGGGGCGCGGCGGTGCGCTCTTCTCTGCGTGTCTGTGGCGGGAGCAGCCGACGGTCGGGCTCGAGGCCACGCAGCTGACGGTCACATCACCCGCGTCTGGGTGAATCTGCCTGAGGCTGCGGGACGGCGATGGCCTCTGCGGGGGCCGGGACAAACGCTGTCCAAGCGCCGGCGGTGCTGAAAGGGGCCGGCCCCGAGGACAGGTGACGAGGACGCGGGGGTCGGGCCAGGACAGCTCTGCCCGGCGAGCCCGCCTCGAGCGCGGCTGAGCGGCACGGCCCTCCCCAAGGGGCTCCTCCGAGCCGCTCCGCGCCGGCAGGGAAGGGCAGCGCCCAGCGGGGGCCGGCGCTCCGGAGGGCAGCCAGACGGCGCCGCGGCACGGGGCAGGGTGCGGCCTTGGCGACAGGGACGGCAGCGCCCCAGCACCCGGGCGGCGGGCCGGCTTCGGAGCCTCAGGAGCAGACGAGGCCTCCCGGAAGAGCGACCGTGGGCACAGCCCGGGGGTCTCACTGGCCCCGGCAGAACGCCCCCGATGAGTCAGAGCTTTCCTGTGGTCTAACCGTAACGGGGCTGAAGCCCAAGACCACTCCAGGGGCGCCCCCTGGAGGGGGAGCTGGTGAGGACCCCAGGGAAAATGCGAGCGAAGTATCGGTGGGGGGAGACTGATGAGAAAGACAAGGGATTCGGGGCCCCCTGGTGGCGCAGGGCTAAGTCTCAGCACCATGAAGCATCTGTAGCCGCTGCGGCACAAGTGCGATCCCCAGCCAGGGAGGGACCCACAGGCGCAGCAGACTCTCCTGCCTCCCGCTGCTCCCTCAGCAGTGTATCTCAGTCGATCTGCCTGTTCTGCTCCCCGCTCTGTCTCTGGTGAATCTTCTCACCCCGCACCTCTGGCCTGTACCCCAGCTCTTGTGTGCAGTAGATAAATAAAATAGATCTTTAAAAACAGATGAGGGGCCCCGCAGCCCCAGGACGCCGCCCGAGGCCCAGCAAGGGACACCAACTCAGCGGTGAGGCGGGACAGCGAGGCTGGTGGCCTGGCGGGGACTCGCGGCCCCGGCCCCAGAGAGGCAGAGGCAGGCCTCCCGGGCGGCTATCGGTCTGCTCAAGGGAAGGCCCGCCCAGCGTCACCCACATGGGCAGTCAGCTTCTTGCCACCGCTTCTTTCAGGCACCAGAGCGTTCCCTGCGGAAGCCAGCGGCTCCTTTGCGAGAGGAGGGAACCTCGCTGTAGTCACGGAGGGGGCCAACGCAATGGGCGGAGAGCTCGTTAGCTGCCGGGACCTGGGGAAGAGCCAGTGAAAGGCACCGAGAGTCGGCGCGAGGCAGGGCGCCGGGCGTCTGAGCGACTTCAAGGGCTCGGAGCCACGTCCCGCCAGCCGCGGCTGTCACAAGAGCAGCAGACTTGAAACTGGGCTCAGCCCGGGGCGGGGTGACGCTGCACCGCCCCCAACAAAGAACTGCAGGCGAAACCGTCCACGGGAAGGCTGGGCCCGCGGGAGAGGCCAAGCAGACCTGGTTGCAGAGCTGGCCCGGCACGAGCGCGGAGCCCCAGCGTCCGGAGGACAACACTGGACAAGGCCGGCCGGCTGCCTCGCGAGATGCGCCCTCTGCCCCCCAGCAGGTGGCGCTGCCGAGGCGCCCAGCTGAGTGGCCGGGCCAGGGCTGGGGCCCTCCGGAGCAGGACGTGGAGCCCACCGGCCCTGACCCCTGGCTGCACCAGGGGTCCGGCGGGCACAGGTGAGGCCGTCGGGGCTGCGCGAGCACGCGGCTCTCAGCGCGGCCTCTGGTACCCCGCCACTCACAGCATATACCCAGTGTCACCCAGTGCACCCAGCATCACACCGCGCTGAGGACAGGAGGGGGCGGCCCCCCGGGAAAAGGCCCGTGGCCAGGGGGTTACAGGCAATGCATCTGGCTCCGGCAGGACGGAGGCCCGGGCCAGCGGGACGATGCCCCCTACCCCTCCGAGCCAGGTAGCGAAGAACGAGGGTTTTCCAGGCAGAGAAAGGGGGCGCACACCCTAGGAGGCGCACACAGCAGCGTAGGGTGGCACCAGGGGTGATAGGACTGAGACACCGAGGTCCCTGCGAGCCTGGGGCCAGCGAGCCGCCGGCACGGCCACGGGCAGCACACCATGGCCGCGCAGCGGTGGGCCGGCGGTGGGGGGCACGAGACCAGCTGGGGAGGGACAAAGCCAGGGTCTGCGGCCCCTGAAATGCTGCGACGGTGAGGCAGCAGGACGATGGCCGCGGCCGCAGGCCAGTGTGCCCAGAGCCACGGGCGGCTCCGCCGAGCCCCCACAAGGGCCAGTCCTGCCCACTCTGAAGCCGTCTGAGAAGGGTCAGCACTGACCTGGGTGCTCTGGAGCCAGAGGACACGGCCGGGGGACGCAGCCCCACCTCCTCTTGCCCTCCTGGGGATGGGGGTCACATCTACCCCAGAGAGCTCTGGCCAGTCCGTCCAACTGTCCCCGGCCAGTGTCCGCGCGAGCCCAGCCCCTGGAGGGCTCCGACGGGGCCCACGTGACTCAGCCTTGCATGGCCAAAAGGCGCCACGCGACCTGACCAGGCCCGGGGCAGAGGCTGGGTGTGTGGGGCCTCCTCATCTTGTGCCCCTCGCCAGCGTCCACTGCCCCCGAACGTGCACGCGCGCCGAGACAGGGACTGTTCCGACACCAGCAAGGCCAGCAAGCGTCCAGGCAGCAGGTGCCCTCGGCCGGGAGCAGCAGCAGCAAACTCCAGCGCCCGCGCAGCAGCGCCCGCAGACGCACGGTCAGGGCAGGTGGCACCGCGGCACCCCAGTCAGTCCCGGGTCCCCAGGCTGCGCGACAGTCTGCCTGGGCCCGCTGGAGCGAGCTGACGCTCCTGCAGCAGAGGCCACGCTCCGCGGAGGGCCGGGCGACGCGGGCAGCGGGCCCCTGCCCACGCACCCACACGCTCGGCCGGCCGCCCCGGGGGCCCGCCCAACCGCTCCTCGCCCTGCTCAGGCACCGCCTCTCGGTGCGGCGGGTCCAGGCCGGCCCAGGCGCTGGAGGGACGGGCGAGGGCCCGCAGACAGCCTGGAGCGCACACGCCTCCGAGTGGCTTTTAAGGGGAGCACACCCCGCACCGGCGCTCCCGCGGAAGGCGGCTAAGGGGGGCGGCGGCACGTGCACCCCACGAATGTCACCACTTTCTCTAGAAAGAACATTTTGAGGGTCACCCCCTCCCCAGTCATAGATGGGGGAGTGTCCAACCGGGCACAGATCGGAAGCGCCGGCTGGCCCTGCCTGCAGGCCGGGGCGGCGGCTGGGGCTGTGGCCTCCGTGGCACTCTGCTTCACGCCACGGGCCCGGCGGGCCCGAGGGCCGCCACCGGCCAGTCGAGCAGCTGGGACGAGCACGCTGCCCGCTGGGACGCCAGGGTGAGAGCCCCCTCGGGGCCGGAGCCGCCGCAGACGCCCCGTCTGGCCCTCGGCCTCGTCTTCCCTGCCGCATCCGAAACAGTCTCATTTCTTAACGTCCTCTTTGCTGACACCTAAGTAAAGCGTCCTCTTCCACAGTCTCACTGGTTAGTTACCCAGCAGCCATCACTCCGCGTTTACTGAGTGTCCCTGACCAGGGTGCAGGGGCGGTGGGGCGGCTGGTCACGGGGGCGCAGAGCGTCGGAGAGGGGAGTGGCCCTGCGGCGGCTGTGGAGAGGCCGCGGCGACCCTCGCCCGCGGGGCCATCACCGAGCCACCCCGGGCTGCGCCCCTCCCAGAGGATGCCAGGCAGCGCGAGGGCACGGACGGGGCTTGGGGGGCACCAGGCCTGCACGATCACGCCCAGGGGAGCCGTGAGCCAGGCCCGGCAGCCCCCGGCTGGCGTGGCAGGTGCTCCGCCGCTCCCTGCGAGCACCCACGCTGACGCCGCCCTGCCAGCTGGGGCCGTCCGTGCACCGCCGCGCGGGCAGCTACTCCTGGGGGCCGGGGAGAGACCGCCTGTCTAGGTCCGTTCTGGACGGTGGCTCCGGGAGAGGAGCGCAGGCCGAGAGCAGCCGCGGGGGGCGGCCCGGCCCATGCACACACCCACCGCACACGGCGCCCGCCCCAGCGAGCAGGCGGCCTGGCACAGGCGGCAGGGCGCCCAGAGGCCCTGCGTCTTCACGGAGGAGTCCGGCTAGGAGAACCAGCCAAGTGCTCCCCAGCAAAGGGGCTCGGGACACGGGTATTCTCGTGAGTTCCCATCTTCCAACAGATCTGCCTTGAACTGGGCCGGAGCTGAAGGCCCCTGCGTGCCCCACAGCCGGGCCCAGCGGAAGCACCCCGGTCGTCCCCTTCCAGCCCAGGCTGCAGGCTGGGCCCCCCCGCGCGGAGGCTCGGCGCACCTGCTAACCGGCTGGCCCACGGGAGTCGCCGCAGGGCTCTGCTCGGACGATGGCTCCGAGTCCTGCCGAAACCCCTACCTCTGAGCAGACGCCGCCCAGCCCACTCCGCCCGCAGCCCCTTGCGCTGCCTGCCCACCGCCTGGGCCTGCGCAGCTCTCCCCGGGGCAGCCAGCCACATGCTCCCTGCCCCACTGTGTCTCCGCGCTGGGCACCGCTGTGGCAGGCCCAGCCCCGGGAGGTCCATGAAACAGGTGGGGGCCGCCCGGCCCAGGGCCCAGCAAGCCCGTGGACGCTGTGTCTGTCAGCACCTCACAGTGGGTTCCGAAGATAAAAAGATTTAAAGAAAAAAAAAGAGTTGTCCCAAAAAGAGCATCCTGCAAACGCCTGCAGCGGCGGCGCCAGAGATGCGGGCACCACGGGGCATGGCTGCCCGATGCGGGCTCCCCCGCATCTCACCGTCCCCTTGACGACAGGCAAAGCCACGCTGGCAAGAGGTGCGTGTGCTGGCGTGAGGCCCATCCCAGGACAGGACGCGCCGCGCCCGGGCCGGCCGCCAGCCGTGCAGTGGGCTCAGCGCCGGCCCTCACATGCACGCTGCAAGAAGACGGGGTGGGGGTGGCTGTGTCTGGGGGCGAGTGGGCGGCAGGTGCACCAGCCCCCGGGCCGGCGGACGCAGGAAGGTTCTGGGGTGAGGGCCGGCGCGCCGGCAGCAAGGCGGGTCGGTGGCCTCCGGGAGCTCGATCCCTGCAGGGTCCACGCAAAAGAGAAGAGCAAGGACAGGCAGTGGCCGCGGGCAGCCACACCCAGGGCGGGCATGCAGCATGTGCACTGGGCGCTCACAGCAAGGCACAGCCACTGCGACAAGAGGGCCGGCCGAGGTGGAAGGGCGTGGACGTGGGAACCACAGACTGGGGCCAAAACAGCCCCACAGATGCAGGTCTCAGCCACAGCGAGCCCCCGCGCACCCCGAGACGGCACACGCCGGGCCCCACCGCGGGAGCTGAGAGGACGCCTGGGAGGAGCCGTGACGGCGCAGGCGGAGCGAGAGCGGCGCAGCCACTGTGGACGGCGGCCTGGACTGACCTCGTAAACCCCAAAATGGAAACGTCGTAAGACTCCACGCCCCCACGCTTGGGCATGCAGGGAAGAGCAAAAACAAACTTGAAGCCCCAGCACTCCAGTGTCACCGCTGCAGCGGGAGGTGGGACCACGGAGGCCGCAGGGGCCCTGTCCAGGGTGCTGAACACCGCCAGCTTGCTCGAGGCATGCAGGTGCCACGCGGGCGCGTCAAGGGGTGAAGTGCAGGAAGCCGGTCAGGGCGACGGCAGCGAGTACTGGCCTTGCGGGGGGCACAGTGGCGCTCGTGCTGACTAGCCTAGCTCCTCGATAATGCCGCGACGCGAGGTGGGGCGGGCAGGCGGGGGGCGGGAGCAGAGCGCGGGCACGGCCCCCGTCCCCGTCAGAGGGCCAGGGACTCGCCCTGGAGGGCCGTGCGGCACACCAACTGGACGGACACACCCAGGACCGCCCGGCTCGGAGCGGGTGCCAGTGAGACTCCAGACTGCGGGCGTCACCAGGAGGGAGACCACAGGGAGGCAGGGCTGAGCCGGACGCAGGGGAGAGCCGGGGCACGGGAGGTGGGCGGCGTGCGGGCGGGGCGGGCAGCGGGCACTGAGAACGCCGGGCAACGAGGCGCAGCGGGTCTGGGTGTGCCGGCACGCTGCCCTGCAGGGGACACTGGGGCAGCACGCACACCGGCGGGGCGGGTGAGGGGCCCTCACTTGGACAGCCGCGAGGCGTGACCGCAGGTCTGCAGGGGGTGTGAGGCGTGGGGTGCGTTCAGAGGGGTCGTGCCGGCAGCGATACGAAGATGGGGGGCAGGAGGCTGTTGCGCACCACCTGTTGGAAGAACCCCGGTCAGCTTTCAGAGGCAGGAAGCTCACACCTGAAAGCGATGGGCGCCCCCGCAGGCTCGCCGTGTCCACACACGCCTCCCCACGCCTCCACGCACCGGGAAGCAGCCGCCAGCGCCGGCAGGGTGCACGGAACCTGGGACCGTGACTCACTCGCTTGGCACCATCGTTACTTTATTGATGCTGACGCCTGTAATTTACGAATTTTCAGAGGCCATTCCACAGAGACACAGCCCTCTCGCAAGCACTAAAACTGATTCACAGCGCTGTTGTGTTTTAAAAACAATCAACGCCTGCTGTGACTGCCAGAGCCAGCCACCGGGCGGCAGGTGGCGGGTGAGGGAGGCTCTCGAGGGGAGCAGCGATGGTGGCTCAGCTTGCCAGGAAAGGGCACGGGCTGCTCACCTGCTCACGGTGGGCCCCAGTCCTGGGGCCCCCAGTGCACTGAAAGGCCAGAGGGCAGGCAGGACTCGTCCCCACACCCAGCGCCGCCAGAACCGCTGACACCTGCAGGCCCACGGCAGCGACACAGAGAGGCGCCCCCAGCCGCAGTGAGGCTCGCTGGGACCGAGCCAGCGCGGGCGGACGGGACGAGGGGCCTCGGGCCTGGAGTCGGGCTGGCTGAACCAAGGCCGGCCATCCCTCGCTCAGACTGTTCTCCGCCTGTGTGGTGGGTGGCAGCGTGCTCTTCGCCGCTGGCACGAGGGCACGGGAGCGGTGCACAGGGAGCGTGGCGCACAGCAGGGCATCACGGCAGCCTGGGTTCAGTGCCAAGAGTGAGAGTCATAAATCTGCAGGAAGTGGGGCTGCCTGCAGCGCGAGGCTGACGGGACTCAGCAGCAGCCAGGTGAGCTCAGTGTTTTTCCTCCTAAAAGGAGCTCGGAAAACAGATTCTGGTTCAGCACCGTATCAAGGCACACAGCGCCAAGCACACATCGCCTGGACGCCAGCCCCCGCGCTGAGGCCCGAGACCAGCGCGGGGCTGAGACCCGCCCCTGTGGCCCGCAGTCACGCGCCTGTAGCCGCTGGCGGTCTGGAACCGCGTCTGCACGGCACTGAGACCCCACATAGCCCAAGGAATCTGCCTGCTCGCACAGATCCCACAAGATGGCGCCTGTTAGCCTCGCGGGCGGTCAAGAGGCAGGACGGGCTTGGGGTGCGCCCATACGATGCTCTTGGGGCACGCTCTCCCCCAGGGGCAGGGCCTGATGGCTCAGCACCCCAGGACAGCCCGAGAGCCAGGGACAGGAGCCGGACACTGGTTCACCACAGGCCAGACGAAACAAGGCTCCGGGGAGCGGCTCACGACCTTGCTCTCGCAGACCCAGGCAGCGCCCGCCCCGACGGCCCGGACGCGGCCAACAGTCAAGTGCCTCGGCAGCCGAGACGCCCCGGGGCCTGGGCCCAGCACAGGAGCCAAAGGGCCGGTCTCCTGCATGCACTGAGGTCTCCGCCCAGCCCGCTGGCCCCTCTCTGAAACCTGCGCCCTGCGCACAGACGAGGCCACTGGTAGCCGGGGCCTCACTGCCAGGCGCTGGCTCCTCGGGCCCAGGCGGCAGGACAGGGGAGGACAGCCCAAGAGGGCGCCAGGAAGAGGCCTCCTCCAGCAGGCCGGGTGGGACTGAGAGAGTCGCTCAGTGGGGCTGCTTCCCCTGGAGCGGTGTGGACCCGGGCCTGGGGAGAGGGGCAGTGAGAACAAAAGACAAAGGAGGGACAAGAACCAGAGACGGACAGCGGAAGCCCTGGCCGCTGCATCTCTGTGTCGGGCTGAGGCCGAAGGCCTGGCTGCTGGCTCTGCCTGCCTCCCGGGCCCACCAGCAGACACGGCCGCCTCCCTCCTGAGCCAGCGACCGCTGCAAGGTCACTGCAAACTGCAGCCCAGGGTCTGCGTCTTGACAGGCCCCTCCAAGTGTGGGGCCCGGGAGAGCAGTGGCAGGCCCGGGGAGCCGCGCTGAGAGGCGTAGCGAGGACACAGGAGGAGCAGGGACCAGAGCACACAGGGCCAGGCCAGCCTGCGGCCAGCGCACCTGACCGGAAGGTTGTCGTTGGGGCAAACCCAGAAAACTCAGGCTCCGTTTGTGCTCAGCCTAAAGGAACCGATCGGGATGATTTAGCTGGACAAAAATGCAACATACGATACAAGTCCTTTCAGAATCGCCCTAGGTCATCTCCTTTCGGTCACCGGCCCCCACTACGCCGCCAGCCCCGAGGAGGAGAGGGCACAGCCTCAGCTCTGCCTGGCCGCCCCTGCAGTCACAGCGCCGCACGCGCCCGAGGCGGCGCCCCACGCCCAGCCAGGCCCACGTGCCGCGCCCACCTGCACCACCTGCTTCCTCGAGGCCTCACGTGCCGGGGGCTCCGCTTGCCCTCTGTATTGCTCCTATCAGAGCCCGAGATCAGCGTCAACAAAGTAACTGCGAGCACCCAACCCTTACAGCACTTCTACTGCTTCACTGTCCACAGGCACCACCCCGGCAGACAGCAGCACGGTGCTCCCGTCCAGAGGGCAACCGCTCAGAGGCTGAAAAAGGAGCCAGGAAGTAAAGCGACTTCTCGGGGCGGCGGATGAGCAGAAGACAGGGAACGCCCTGGGGCTCCACACTCCCACGTCACCTCCACTGTTGAAATAGTCCACGCTCACCGAGCCAGAGAAACCCCCATTCTCTCAGCAGGGCTCCCACAGAAACGCCTGGGGCTTCTGGCAGCATGCACCTTTGCCTGCCTCCAACAGCCTCTTTCTGCACCGTCTCGGGCCTGGAGACGGGACTCCGCAGCCCCGGCCCTACGCTCACCCCGGTGCCTAACTCCACACGCGAGAGCTCAGCAGGCTCAGGCGAGAGCACGGGGCCCACTGCACGAGCATCTGGGCTTGTTTCGAAAGCCCCCGCGCCAGTGGCTTTGCCCGGCATGCGCCGGCCGTCCAGCAGGTGCCAGGAGAGGAGGCCCAGCCTGGGCTGGGGGGGGCGTGTGCACCTGCAAGACAGAAACGAGGGCAAGTTTGGACTCTGAAAAAAGCCTCTCAACTCAAAACATGGTATGAGCTCTTCTCCTTATTTACCAGAAGAACAAGCACAGTCAGACCCACGCTGCAATGATGAATGAAGCAGGAGGCTGCCAGCTCCTCTCTTCAGTAACTGGAAAAAGAGAGCGTTAGCATTTCCCTGATTTGCAAGCTTCTGAGTTAATTAATACAATGTAGTGTGCTTCTCCCAGAAAGAAATTCTAAACAGCTCCTGCTTTTAAGATCTTCAGTTCCGCCCGGTTTCATGGCAAAGCTCTCAATCATTCGTTCATTCACTCATTCATCCTGCCATTAATTCATCAATTTGACCAAAGTACACGGAGCACGAGCTGTCGACAAATACTGAGCCATGTTCCGAGATCACCAAGGGGCACATTTTTAAGAGTATCTGACGAGCACACGACACGGTTGCCGCGAGGGTCTGTGAGCACCGCTCGCTCGGGCCGAAGGTGAGGGAGGCGCCCTCCAAGGAGGGACAAGCGGGGCCTCGCCAAGTCGCGCGTGGGCAGGGAGGGCAGTGGGAGAAGACCCGGCAGGAGCGTGCAGGGTGCAGGAGCGTGCAGGAGGTGCAGGGTGCAGGAGCATGCAGGAGGGTGCAGGGTGCAGGAGCATGCAGGAGGGTGCAGGGTGCAGGAGGGTGCAGTGCGCAGAAGGGTGCAGGGTGCAGGAGCATGCAGGACGGAGGCTGAGGGCACCACAGCGCAGGTGAGAGGCAGTGCCTGGAGGCGAGGCTGCAGGAGGGAGGGCGGGCCCGTGTGGCGCTCCGGGAGCTGACTGTTATTCCAGAGGCTGCGGAGCCACCACCAGACTTCACTGGACAAACTGGGGGAGACCCTGGCAGTGATGGGGAGGACAGAGGCTGCACCTGCCCGGAGACGGGAGGCCAGGAAGAAAGTGTCTCCGGTGCAGGAGGGGCGGGGAGGCACAGCGGCGGCGGCAGCCTGGCAGAAGGCACGCAAGAGGGTGGCCTAGTTTCTCGGCAACACTGCAATTGCAGGCATGCTGTGAAGCCATCACCGATGGCAAAGCTGTGCCCATCTTCCTAGACGAGCTGCAGTTCTCTGACGGAAAAGCGATGGCCCGGACCTCACCACGCTGGAGCCTTCAGCGGAGCCTGTGCCCCGTCCAGCTGGCGCCGGCCGTAAACCAGCCGCGTCCCCGCGCCCGTGGGACCCACGGGCCCTCAGTACTCCTGTCGCCTCTGATGCTGACACCTGCGTGACCGCCCCCCGACTGCGGGAGGCACGGCGAGAGTGGGTCTGAGCAGGAAAGCTGCCCCAAAACGGCGGTGAAGGGAGACCCCAGGGCCTCGCCCAGCAAAGCCGCGGAGAGACTACAGGCCGGAAAGAGACTCAGCAGACAGCACAGCACTCACGCCCCCTGGAAACGCCTAAGTGACGATCAGAGTGCAGGACCCGCCTGGAATGAGGGCAAGGGGCGGAGGGAAGGGGTTCCAGGGAAATGGGGGGTACGAATATTCTACACCCTGACCGTGCCGGTGCTCGCGTGGGGCACACATCTGTGCAAACACGCCCTCAGCCACCAGGGCGGAAGTCACTGCAGCCAAGTCACACCAAGTAGCGCAGACTCGGAAGAGACGGTCAAGAAGACTTGGGAGCAGGGCCCCCCTGGGGCGCAGCGGGGTGAGCGCCGCACTGTGAAGCACCCTCGGCCACGGCAGCGCGTGTCCGATCCCCGCCAGGAGGGGACCCTCCCTGTCTCCCCGCTGCCCCCTCAGCAGCGTGTTTCAGTAGATCTGCCTCTTCTGCTCCCCGCTCTGTCTCTGGGGAGTCCTCTCACCCCCGCACCTCTGGCCTGTGCCCCAGCTCTCGTATGCATGAATAAATAAGTCTTTTAAAGTAAAAGAAAGACTTGAGAGGTGCCAGGTAAGGGGAGGAGTGGGGTGCAGCCCTGCCCTGGCTCCCCCTCACCGGGGACCTGTGTGAAGGAAGAGCCAAGGCCGGCAGGAGAGCCAGTCAGGGCCTCCCTCAGGGAGACAGCGCGGCCACCAGCCCGGGGTCTGGGTCGCCCAGACCTGCACTCGCACAGCGCCGGGTCCAAGCAGCGCCCTGCGCCCGCCCGTCAGAGGGCCTCTGCGGGGGCGTCGGTGGGCGGGAACCCGAGGCCCGGCGCCAAGGTAATCAGAGACTCATAAGAATGTGGTGTTTTATGACATCTAAAAGCTCCAGATAGGGTCCAATTCAGTCTGCAGTTGAATACAGAAACACGATGATCCTAAAGTTAAATGACATCATCTGTCAAAATAGCAGCTTTCTGACTTGAATTACAGCACTGTGGAATTTTAACGAAAAGGCAACTTTTAATTAGGATAATGTGTGAGCCGGGCGTAGTGCCGAGAGCAAGCGGCCCCGGGTACCGGCCGGGCCGTGCAGGCCGCGGCGGGGCTGGCCCGAAGCACAGTGGGAACAGGTCCCGACACGCTGGGCGCCGCCCCACAGCACGCCCGTTAACTCGGCGGGTTCTGGTGGGAGGCCGGCACGCACCACCTCACTGGCCCACGCGCTCGCCGCCAGCACCGCCGGGACGCCGGAGCAATCGGGCGCACCCGCCGTGGCCACACCGCACCCCGCATTTCTGGCCTGTACCCCAGTTCTTGTGTGCATGAATAAATCTTTAAAAAACAACCTGTGCCCACCTCCCCCTTTCTGAAGCTCGGATGCAGAGAAGCTGGCCCCGCGGGCGCCCAGGCCGCACCGTGAACAAGCAGGCCGCCCCGCCGGCTCCCGCCAACGTGCCAGCTCAGCTCACCGCCATGCACCCTACGAGGGCGGGCGCAGGTGCACGAGTGGGCAGGGGGAGCCAGAGCTCAGTGGGGGAGGGCCGGGTCGCCCCTTTCCCAGCTCCGTGCTCTCAGAGCCGGCGCCTTTATTCAAAACCCCACTGCTATGCCAGAGTGTTAAGGTCGTTCCTGAAATCTCCTCCTGGCTTCGTTCGTCTGCCAATTTGGCTACTTTCTTCCTGGGCTGCAAGCACCCAGCAAGGTGGGCAGCCCTTCTAAGGGAAAACGGAGCCCACCTGACAGCAGGGCTTTGCTTTGTAGAAAGACGTTTTTGAGGAAGTGCATTTTTCTGTTTTCTAGAAGATTCTCCAGAGTTCTGTGACGGGAGGCGGTGTCGCTGCACAGTCCGCCGGCGTCATGAAAGCACGCTTGCTGGGCGATAAGCTCACCTGCCTCGTGGCCAGAAGAAACAGGCCGAGGGGGCCGCCTCGTCCTCCTCTTCACAAGCAACAGCGCAAGGGAGCGCACAGCCTCGCAGCCAAGGTGCACCGTGGGAGCCGGGGGGTCCTGCTTCCCGGAAGTCACGGCCCTCTGGACTTCCTTCCCAGGTGTGGCTGGGGAAAGCTCCCGCTTGCCGGACTGCTGCTTCCTCGGGACGGACAAAGTAGACACGGCACCTCCCCACCTCCCTGGCACCGCCTGGCGTGTTGCCCCCGACCCGGCCCCCGTGTCCCCGCTGGTGCTGCCCCCCGCTGGAGGGCCCAAGACCCACCCTCAGCCCAGAGGCCCTCTGAGCATGTGCCCGGCAAGGCCCGGCCCCCTCTCCACCACGCACGCAGCTCAGTGTGCGGGAAGGCCGGACCCCACGCATCCACCCCGCTGCCCCGAGCCAGCGGCTGGCACCTGCTGAGTCAAGCGGGAGAAATGGGGCCACTTTGGGGTGATCCCCAGGGCCTAAGGGAGGCCGCCTGAGGCCGGGCGGTGGAGACACGACGGGTCAGTGTTGACATCTCCTACCTCTTTGGTACTCTCAGGTAACCCTACCAAAGCCCACTCCGTGCCCTTTGTCGTACTCCCACGGCTTCCGCCATTCGACGCTCACTGGCTCCTGTTCACGGCCCAGGCCCCACGGCAGGACGGGCACACGGGTAACCCAGGTCGGCTCTGACCCTCAGGGAGCCGCGCATCTGATGCAGGGGCAGCACGGGAAGAGAGAGAAGAGATGACGGGGAGCCAAGACCAGAGTGAGGGCAGCACCGGCACCCAGGGGCCAGGCAGGAGACCGGCTTGGGGCGGGGCACTTAGGGCGAGGGCAGAGCCCAGGAACTACAGATGGCCACTTGGAGAGCCCAGAGCTGACCCCTCCTTCCTCCTCATTTGCATGCATTGGGGTCACAGCCAAAGAGTGGGGCTCCCATCAGGCCCCCATCACCACCCCTCAAAGCTCTCACTCCAAGCTCAGGACGCTGCCACTGGGCTTGCTCGGACAGGCTGCCCCAGGAGGCGAGGCTTCCAGGGAAGCCCAAGTTCTCAGCGGCAGGAAACACCTCCATTTCCTACTGGGGAGGAGGAGGGAGAAAACACACCTCGTACCTGCGCCCTGCACCTGGCCCTGCAGGGGCCTGGCCCTGCACCTGGCATTCAACAAGAGCATGAAAAGCCTCTTTCATACGTTTCAGTCAAGGAAAGGAAGATGATCCAGCTCAGCCGAGTATTCACACATAACTATTAAAAATCCAGCACGTTTCAGAATTCCACCCAAAATGCACGCACTGCACCATCTCTCTGCCCGTACTACCTTGCCACACTGGCCACCAGCTGTCCTCCGAGGAGGGCCCAGCCACGTCAACCTTTCTGCCCAAACCCTCAATGTCTCCTCATAGACAACAGTGCCCCAGCGTGGCCTCCACTTCAATGCCCAGGACCTTCCCGAGACTGACCCGTGGTCACTGCCCAACAGGGCTCGTCCCTGGTGTCCCTGTCGGCTGACCGCAGCAAGTCCTCAAGGTCAGCCTGAACGGCGACCTCTGTGCCTCTCTTCTAGAACACTGCTGCGGTCTTTAGCGAACCTGATTTTGTTCTTGTGGCTAAAACAGTGCCGTAAGCGCGTCCCCCTTCCAGCCCTGAGCTGCCGTGGGTGAGAGAAGCAGCCCACTTCTTGAACAGCACCCCAACAGGGGGTCGGTTCCCGGGGGCCCCCTCTGTCAGCTGGACCACGTGCCAGGGGCCTCCTGCACAGAGCAGACGAGCCACGCCCGAGGCTGCCTGAGCTGGCTCGGGCGGCCAGGGCGGACGTGAACACAGGGACAAGGGTCCTTCTAGGTCGGTGAGTCGCCAGGCACGAGGCCGGCGGGTCGTGGGGCTGGGGCGCGTCCCCTAGGGACTGGGTGCGCCTCCTCCTCACGTGTGAGTTTGTATGCAAATTCCGAGAACCATTTTCGCAGGGGGTGTCCAGCAGCGGCTGGGGAGCTAACCTCACTGTGCGCTTTTTAAGGGCAGAACCTCCACTCCTGGTAACTGCCAGAGCAGCGCCTCCATCTCCGCACTTAAGTGTGCCCCCACTTAAGCATAAAGTGCACGCGCTCCCCTCCCGTGTCAGAGTGTGTGTGTGCAAACACAGCCGAGCCCGGGCGGAGCACCGCAGCTGACGGACGCTGCCGCGGCAGAAGGGTTAACGGTATCCATGGCAACCGCCTCCCAGAATAGCATCCTCCGCAGCGGCATTCATGCTGGGGCAGTCGACAGAATGGTTATAAATATACCTATTAGCAGCCTGAGCTGAATCTTTAAACAGCACTGCTGGGAGAAAGGTGCCTAAAAATAGCTCCGCACGCTCGCAATGGAGACGTGGCCTCAGAAGCGCTGCCTCTCGTGCACACGCTCACTCACACAGGATCGTTTTTAATTTTCTGTTTTCCCAGTGCCAAGAAGCCAGCGCTGGAGGCACACAATAGACTACGGGACACGTTAGGACCGTCCCCTTCCACTATCGCATCCCAGAACGAAGTCCCCAAACAGAAGAGCAGCCGTCGCAGGCCCAGCTTGGACAGCGGCCCCCCGCGGGCACCCACCCAGGAGCTGCTCCTGGGGCGAGCAGGAACGTGTGCGCGTGTGGGGAGGGCAGCTGCTCCCCTCCTGGCCACCGGCCCCTCGGCGGAGGCCGCTGCTTCCACGCAGTCTGCTCTGGCCCCGCCCCTGGGCACTGCAGGGGCGTCTCATCCGCCGGGGAGCAGGGGCAGGCAGCTGCGGCTTGAGTCCCGGCCTGGCCGCGGGCTCTGCTTCCTGCTGAACCAGAGCAAGCTTTCGGGGCCCGCGCCTTTGCTTCCAGGGGACGTCTCTGTCAGAGGCCGTTCTGGGCCGGCACCGAGCAGCCCAGACGCGTGCGCGTCCTTCCTCTTTCCCTCACTGTCTCCACGGCTCAACGAGATCGGCAGGCTGCCTCTGGTGGGGCCGTTCTCCCCACGCTTGCGGCCAGAGGGAAGTGGGGCCCGGCAGCCGCCGTGCAGAAGCGAGAGGGCGCGTGCCCGAGCTCGCCCGACGAGTACCTGACACGGGCTCGCTGCCCTGCCGCCCGGGCGGGCCCTGCTCCAGCGCCGCTGTCAGGGCCCGGTCCTCCCGCCGCCGACAGCCCTCGAGCGGCCGGGCGGGGCACGCCGTGGCCGGGGGCCCAAGGACGTGACCAAGCTGGGCACATGGCCGCCGCGGGGCGTGTGGCTCTGGGCTGCGCCTCTCGCCCGTGTCCGAGCCCCGCGTCCCGGCACACGGCGGTCCTGCCGGGACGACGCCCCCAGGGGCTCTCGGGGCCCAGCCGAGGGGCGCAGCGGGTCGCAAGCGCAGGCCCTCGGTCCGCAGCCCCTGAGTCTGCAGAGCGCCCGCTCGGCCACGCCCGCCACGGCGAGCGCTGGTGCTGCGCTGCTTTGATCCTCCGATCTAGCAGGTGTCTGTCTCGCGGCGCCACACTGCATCTCTCACGCTCCCATCAGCCGGCCGCCCACTCGCTCAGCTCGTTAAGCGCCGTGAGCTTCAGCGCTCAACACCCCGAAGACGCCACAGTCAAAACCGCCGCCCCGGGAGGCACAGGCAGGAAGGGGGCGCCGAGGCAGCACCGGGGGTGGGGCGTGGAAGCGGCGGGGGTGCGGTGGCGAGACCGCCGTTTCAGAGACGAGCCGAGCGCGGCGCGACGGCCGAGCGGGGCCCGCGGTGCTCCCGCGGTCTGGTGGCCCCGGCACGCAGCGGCTCCTCGCTTGCGCCGCCGGGCAGCTCTGGGCCTGCTGGCCGGGCTCCTGGAAGCGGTCACGTTTCTTCGGGTTACCTGGCTGCTCCTGCCCTTCTTCCCCTTCCTGAGTTCCAGGGCTGGCCTGCCGAGCCGATTTAGAAGCCCCCACCGGAAGACCGCAGGGCCTCCGGGTAGCCTGCACACCGGCCGGACGCCGGCTGGCCTCTGCGCAGTGCGCGCTCGTGGCCAGGCGCCCCGCACGAGGTCTCCGTTCACGCGCGTCGGGAAGGTCTTCTGTGCTGCTCGGTGGCCCAAAGTGCCTGAGTACCGGTGGGCACCGTGAATTAAATGATTTCAACTGTACTGCCTGGCTGGTTTGGTTGATGGAGACGAGCTGCTCATTTTCATCTTGAACCGAGAGAACCTGTCGACCTCTCGCCAGCGCGGTCTGTTGGGTCTCCCATGGACAGTTCCACCGTCCACAGGAAGGGCAGCTGTGGCCCTGCCCGGCCCGAGTCTCTGTGTCCTCACACCGCCTAGCTGGGCTGGGCGACGCGGGCCAGAGCAGAGACCGCAGACGCCCGTCTTGCTCCTGGCTTCAGAGCAGCAGCCAAGGGCCAGGCTGAGGGGACGTCCCCACGGTGGCCCCAGGCCCTCCACTTCGCACTGGCCCGAGGCCGGTCTGCCGAGAGCTGTTACCGTGCGCGTGAATGTGTTCCATCTTCCTGCAACCCTTTGTCTTTTCTGTACTTAATGTGCATAACACGCGGCACACGTCTACACGAAGCCCCCTTGGCCGTGACCTCATTTCCTTCGTACCCACGAGAGTGTGATTCGCTAATAATTTTATTTAGGTTTATCTGTCAGTGAATTCTGGACCCAGAGCCCGCCACCTGCTCCTATTCTGTCACCACACCTGACGGGGTCCCCGCGATCTTCAACCACAGAGGCCTTCCCGGTTTCCTCGACTCCTGCCCCAACTCCTGAGCCTTCACGGCGCCGCCGAGGCGACAAGGAGGACCCCGGCACCGGCTGGAACCCGCCAGCACCTCAGGACGCCCACCCACCGGCTCCGCTCCCCACCTGGCCGCTTCGTTGCTCATCGCTGAATGGGCGCCCCGCCGGCCCCCCGGAGCACCCAGCCTCCAGCAGGCCTGGCTCGGTGCGCCCGCCACGGCGGGTCTTCCCAAGCGAGTTTCCAAGGAGCCGTGCTCGAGACTCAGCTAGGGCTGCACGAGGCGTCCCGCGGGCCCACGCCGGCCGCGTCTCTGGAGGCCCGGCCGTGCCCGCACACCGCGGCCTGGAGGGGGCAGGCTGCGTGCTCAGCACTCTCTCCGCTGGCCTCTCCGGCCCGGGCGCACGACCCCAAGCGCTTGGGCGCAGCGCTCCCCCGACGCACGCTCCGGACGCCAACCGCTGACGCTGCTTTTCCGAGCTTTGCCGTCTGTGGGCGCTGGGCGCGGGCCAGAGCCGCAGGGGGGCGGCACCCCCAGTCAGAATGGGGAGCGGAGCGGGCGGTCCCTGAGACACACGGCCGGCCGCGGAGGCGGGAGGGTCTGCTGGCCGGTGGGGCCCCGGCCGCCCGAGCGCGCCAGTGCTGGCGACGGCCTGGAAGCGCCGAGATGCCAGCCTGCCCGCCAGGGCGGCCTGAGACCCCCCCGAGAGAGCAGCACCGACACACTGTGACCCTGGGCTCCGAGACGCCCCCAACGCTGCCCCCAGGACAGGCACCGCCGCCGCCCACCCTTCGCGGCCGGCCACCGGGCAGGGCGCCTCAGCCCGGAGCGCGCTTCCTCACAGGGGGAGACGCGGGAGCCCATCCTGCTCAGACGCTGTGCCCGACGTGAGGAGGCCGTGCGGCCACTGCCGGCCGTCTCCCCGAGGACCAGCCGCCCCCCCGCCGGGTCCGCCTTCCACGCCCGTGCGACTGACCAGCTGCCGCGAGTGTGAACGCGGACCCAGCGGCGCCGGCGCCCGGCGGCGGCATCACCTGCACAGGCCTCTCACGCGGTCCGCTCGCGTCCCGTCCCCAGCCCCTCGGCGCTTGGCCGGCGCCTCGGCGAGCCCACGGGGCCCAGGAGCCGGCTTCAGCGCCTGTCAGAGCCGTAGTATTTATTTATAGCTTGATCACTTCACGGCAGGAAGACGGGAATCAAAGACTAAACCAGAGCTGACTGCGACTACCGGCTACTTCATCCCCAGTGTGAGCACGGTCTAGCTGATGCAGCCGCTACAGCGACAGACTGACAGGCAGGAGACAGACGGCCGACAGCAGCCGGGCCCCGCGGCACGGCACAGCACCAAGGGCACGCTGTCGCGCTAGCCGGACACCGGAGTAAGCCAGAGCTCACTGACCGCAGAGGAGCCGCCGTGGGGGCCCTCGAGGGCTGAGGTCCGGGCAGCAGAGGGCCGGCCGCCAGGTCCCGGCCGAGCTCCCCGCCTGTGTGGCGCAGGCCGGGCCACAGGGGCAGAGCAGGCCCCGTGCAGCCCCGATGCAGGAGCAGGAGGGCCTCCGCGGCGCGGCTCGGGCCCAGCGGGAAACAGACGGACGGCCCTGCCCTGGCCGGCCTGCCGTGCTGGCCGCGGACGCGTCACACCGAGCCCGGGCGCTCACGTCCGGAAGGCGCCAGCCCTGGCGGCGATTCGTGCAGCATCGTGCCGAGAACAGGCCACGCGTCTGCGTGTGCAGCCCGCACTTCACCGAGCCTGACGGAGACAGGCACCCCGCTCGCCTGAGAGCAGCAAGGGCCCTGCCGGCACCCAGCGGGGCCCTCGATGGAGACCCCAGCCTGCACGGCCCGGAGCTCACCGGCGACCGTGGCTCCAGGCTCCGGGGCTGCGCGGGGCCGCCAGGTCCTGGGGGTGGCCACCTGCCGGCGGGCCGCCGTGCTGCTGCAAGGAAGACAAACCTCCCCCGCGGCGCAGGGGCCCAGGAACCCAGGTCACCCACGTGCTGGCCGTGGCCCCACGTGCAAGTCCGAGTGAGCCCTGAGGGGTGGCGTGAGGCTGGGGCGGCTTTAGTAGCGAGGGCCGACGGGAGGACTCAGCCTGTCCCGGCATCACCACCTGCTCTCCGGCCAAGCGCCTCTCCCGTCCTCTCAGCCCCGCTGGGCTCACACGACTAAGGCCACCCTCGCTTTCCACATGGGAAGCCGGAGCCCTCGAGGCCAGGTGGTGGGCACTAGTCGGTCAAAGGAATTAGCCAGTGAGCCGGGAAGCAGAAGGAGGCCGCCAAGACCGAGGGCTGGTAAGGGCTGGTCCAGACCAGCAGCCATGGCCAGACGGCCCGTCACGGAGGGGGCACGCAGGGCACGGGGCTGAGGGGCGGTGGCCCGGGACCCGGCCGAGGAGAACGTGCCCACTCGGACACCGGCCCGCCGCCTCCTTCCTCAGTGCCTGAAACAAGAACAGACGAGCGGTGGGCCCCGGGCCTGCGGCCGCCACAGCCCCCTGGGAGAGCCCTCCCAGGCGGGCAGAGGCCGAGAGGCGAGCCCAGGCCGGACGCCTGAGCCGAGCAGGAGTGGGTGCACACGCCAAGCACAGCGAGGCTGCGTGGATGGTGCGGGCTGCCCCGTGGACCGCAGGGCCGCCCAGCTCCGCAGGGGGTCAGCCGCTTGCGCTGCAGACCCGGACGGCAGCCGTGCCCGGGAGGCTGGGCCGCCCACCGCCCGCTGCCAGGCGCGGCCTTGGCCGTCAGCGCCGTTCCCTGAGGAAGGGCAGCCCCGTGTGGCGGCAGGGAGAACTGCAGGCACGGCCCGGGAGGACTGAGGTGAGCCTGCCGGCGTCCATGGCCTGCAGGGGTCACTGGGGGCCTCGCGCTGGACATGGCCCGGGGACACGCAGCACCAATGGGAACCGGGGGCACCCGGCCCAGGGCAGGGTGAACATCTGGAATGATGTGCTCATTCGGGGTGGTAAGCGCCCACGAGGAAATGGGGTGCACGGACTGCTGGAAGCCTCGCTGAGGAGCCCTGGAGTCCAGCAGGTCCCAGCAGCCCTAACCCTGCCCCACTCCCCGGGTGCGACGGACAAAGGCTGCTGCCGACACAGTCTCTGCCCCAGCCCCGGCGCCTGCACCCGACACCCGGCGCCCGGAGGACGGGGCTGCGGAGGCAGCAGAGTCCCCCGCCGCCGCTGCATGTGACGGTCACCCCACAGGGCCCGAGGGCAAGCTCAGGTCCAAACCTACGCAGTGAGAGGCCGTGACGGGGCGCAGGCCCCACCGGGACAGGCCACCAGGGCGCCCAGAGCAGCCACACAGAGCCGCTAGCCAAGGCCCAGCTCTGCCCGGCAGCCCCAGACCGGGCCCTGCACGGCGTTTCCTGGCCTGCCCTGCGAGGTGCCCTCTGCAGGCGCCACTCGTCAGGCCTTCCCACCAGGGGCGCCGCAGCCGGAGCGCCCTCCCCGCCGGCACACCCTCCCCGCCGGCTGGCCTATGCCCTGCTGGGCACCTGCACCTGAGCACCCCAGGGAGGTGGGGACCGAGGACGCACTGGGCTTGTCTTGAGGAAAGTCCAATGAAGGGGATGGGACAGCCACAGCCGCCCCACCTCTGGGAGCTGCGCCCCATCCCCCCCGGAGGCCCCCAGGAGCAAGCGGGAGAGGCATCCCCTCGGCTGCCGGGCCGCCCAGCCTCCTCACGAGCCCTGCCCCGGCTGGCCCTGCGGTACTCTGGTCCAGACTGGGACGCCGCTGCCACCAGGCCCGAGGTCCAGGACCCGCCGTTTTCTCTGAACAGCACCCCAGCACGGAGCCCCCAGCGTGGCGCACAGCAGGAGCAGGTGTTCATGAGAAGCCCGTGCGGGCAGGAAGACCCGTCCGCTCCGGAGCCGGCCCCAGCGAGGTCCGGGGATGGGCGGTGGCAAGGGGGGGACTCGACGCCACGGAGCCGGACCCTCACATGTGACTAACGGGGCTGTGTGGTCTGTGCACAGGGCCTCTCTCGGCCCAACAGTGCGGCCCCTCCCGCAGCCGGGCGGGCTGCGCAGGTGAGGGCAGCGGCCCGGGCAGAGCCGCGGCCCCTGGCGTCCAGAACCCCCACGGCCGGCCCGCCTGCCGCGCGTCCATCGCGCTCACAGCGCCTCCCCAGGGACGCGGCGGGTCCAGTCAGGCTGTGGCTCCAGCGAGCCCTGGCGGGAGCCGAGCCACCCACCGCTGAGAGGGCTGCAGCAGGCTCCCGCACGCTGTTCTGCCGTGCACGCGCGAGGAGGGCCGAACGGACACTGAGCGGGGACGTCAGCCAGACCCCGGCGGCAGCACCAGCGCCACGCGGACACGCCGGTGCGTCTGGAAAGGGAGCCGCCGGCCGGGACTGCTGCCTCCAGGTCACACCCCCGACTCCAGCGTGTGATGCAGCAAGACTCCCACGAAACCCTCAGCCCTCCCTCAGCACACTGCACCCCACAGGAAAGCGGGGAGAGGAGGAGGAGGGGAGCATGGGGAGGGGAGAGGAGGGGAGAGGAGTGGGACGTGGCAGAGGGCAGAGGCTGGAACTCAGGAGAAATGACCAGTTTGGATCTCCAGGAAAGTTTCAGGCCCAGGGGAGAGTTATAGAAAAGACTGACACTGTATTTCAAAACAGAGGATTTCAGGGTAACTAGCAGATGAGACTTCTCGATGAACTAAGAGCATGTCACCTAGCAAACCTCAGGGCGCTGAAGAGCGCCGGCCTCGGCCTTGAACAAAACGAGACGCGCAGAGCCGAGTCCAGTGCACGATGGGCGGGGACGCGGGCGAGCGGCCAGGCCTGCCCCACCAGAGAAACTGCTGCCTGGGCCGGAGCCAGGGCCACACGCCCTCAGGACGCAGAGCCCGCGCGCCCCGCCAGCGCGCTTCATCTCGGCCCACACGCGGCCGAGGCGCGGCCGGCCCTCCAACGAGGCCCCGAGCCAGGCTGAGCGGCGGGTGGGGACCGTGGCCAGAGCTGCGTCAGTCTCTCCAGAGCAGCGTGGACTCCCGGGGACAGGGGCACCGGAAGTGGTGGCGGGTGACGGCTGGGCCAGGGCACTTCTCAAAAACAAGGTGAATGGGGCAGGGGTGAGAAAGAAAAACTGAAAACTCTGCACCGGGGCCCCACGCCCAGAGCACCCCAAGAGGCCCCTACGTGCGCCCGCTGATCCTCAGGGATCCTCCCAGCTGCAGGGGGCCGCGCAGCCCCAAATGTGTGGGGCGAAGGCAGCTTCGAGGCAGCGGGATGAATGCGCGGGGCCCAGAAGCACCTGCGTGAGGCCACGGCACAGGAAGCGCAAGCCAGGAGTCGCCCGGGAAGAACGGGCGCCAGCGGCGGGTCCACGAGCGAACAGACCCGACCTTGTGTGCGTTTCCTTCGTTTCCACAACAAAGGCCGGGGGCTCCTTGGTGCGCAGCGGGCCAGCGCCGCACTGTGAGGCATCGGTGGGCAGCAGCGAGTTCCATCCTGGCCAGGGAGGAACCCCCAGGGCGCAGCACTCTCCTGCCTCCCGCTGCCCCTCAGCAGTGTGTTTCGGTCCGTCTGCCGGTCCTGCTCCCCGCTCTGTCTGGGGACGCCTCTCACCGCCTGTGCCCAGCTCTTGTGTCATAAATAAATCAATCTTTAAAAAAAAACAAAGGCCAAACGCCAGCAGACCCGGAGTCCAGACAGAACCCCTGGCGGGTTCTACGCACGTGAGAACCCGGCGCGCCAGTACGCTCTGACGGGGAGCTTCCAACCCTGGGGGGCCCTGGCCCAGGAGCCTCAGGCAGAGAAGTGCCTGTGCCGAGGGCGCCCGAGAGCCGGAGCCGGGGCCGGGGCCGGGGGGCAGAGCCCGCACGGCTGCTGCGTGCGAGGGGGCCGCGGCTGGACGAGGGCTGGAGAGAGGTCGGGCCCCTGCCCGCTGCGGAAAGGCGGGCTCTACCCCATTGCAGGGCGCAGTGAGCACGGAGGCCCGTAGCACGCGGGGTCCCGTCAGTGGCCGCCTGCTCCCGGTCACCACACACGGCCTGTCAAGGCGGTCGCAGGTCTTCAAGTTCCCACAACGACCTTTTAACGAAGGCAAAGGTGAGGAAACGCAGGACGAACGTTTTAAGGTGGAGCGGGCAATGCATGCGCGACGTTCGCCATGAGACCAGCATCTCTAGCCAGATCCAGAACATTCCACCCCCCAAAAGGAAAGCCCATCCCGGTCAAGCAGCCTCTCCTCCTCCCGACAGCCCCGCCCCTCAAGGGACCACCTGCTTCTGCTGTCCGACTCACGGTTGGAGCCCCCCCGTTGGCGGGGTGCCCGGTGACCTGCCAGTGCTCCGTCCCTGGGAGGCCGGTCCGTGCGGGCCTCGCCCAGCCCGAGGGCGCTGCCCCCTCACGCGCGTGGCCGGAGCGCAGAGTATGACCTGAACACCCGCTCCCTCCTGGGCGGACACCCAAGAGTGGCCCCCTGACCGGGAGCAGGTCTGCAGCTCCCCGGGGACTGCCGACCGTTCTGAGCCATTCACATCCCGCCAGCAGTGTAGTAGGTTCCGATCCCCACATTCTCACCCACACTTACATTTCCCTTTTTTAGATAACCGCTATCCCAGTGGGTGTGAAACGGCACCCCGCCGTGGTTTCGATTTGCACTCAGTGACTATTTTTACTACAAGTATAATCCATGCCCACTATAAAAAACTAATAGCAACGCTATCTACTTAAATCGCACTTTCACGGGCTTCCCCGCGCCCCCCTCGCCCCTGCTGGCTGGCCTGCATGTGTCCCGGGAGCGCCAGCGCCTGGAGACAGCGTGTCCCTCGTGCACGCAGAGCGTCATCCAGAGCCCCCGTGCAAGGACACCGGGCCCGGCAGCGCCACAGCTCTGCGCACAACCTACGTGCGTGCCAAGGACGCAGGGCAAAGTGCCCAGGACGACAAGAGGCCGGGCTGTGAGGCCTGGCACGCAGGCAGGGCGGCGGGCCCTCTGCTGCTCAGCAGTCAGGGGCCCACCGGGACGCTTCTGTTAGTGCCTCCCGAAGGCAGAGAGGGGGGCTGAGGCGTGACCACCGCTAGGTCTCCAGGGGAAGAGCCGCAGCCCTCACCCCTGCGGGTCACAGTGGCCAGCAGCACGCTACACAAGCCGCTCAGACCCTGCTCAAGGACCACGTCCTGCCCGTTTGCTAGACGAGGAAATTGGGCTCCTGGAAGCCAAATCTGCGTAAGACCGTCTTCCCCTCGTCTTAAACCTGGGGTGCGGGCCGAGAGAGAGACATCCCTATGCTCCCACATGGAAGCTGAGAATAACAATCTGCAGGAAACACAGAAGAGACTTGGGAGCTGGAATGTGAGTGTGCAGGTAAATCTACACCTATTCTTTTCTATTAAGTGACCCGATAAATTGCCTCTAGAGTAAAGCATTTAGAGATGGGATTGCTGCCGTTACAGTGTGAAGAACCGGCCTTGGGAAGGCACTTGGGTACCAGGGAGGAATGCAACTGGCTGGACGCTGGGGATACAGCTTCTTAGCACACGGCTCGGGCATCCCCACACCTACCACCTACTATGTGGAGACACATAGTGAGGAGAACCATGTCCTGTCCCAAAAGAGCCAGAGCACATATGCCCACAGCCACACCCCACCACGCCTCCGGGAAGCCAGCAGGTGCGCAGGCCCCGCCCACAACCACACCCCACCACGCCTCCGGGAAGCCAGCAGGTGTGCAGGCCCCGCCCACAGCCACGCCCCACCACGCCTCCGGGAAGCCAGCAGGTGTGCAGGCCCCGCCCACAACCACACCCCACCACGCCTCCGGGAAGCCAGCAGGTGCGCAGGCCCCGCCCACAGCCACGCCCCACCACGTCTCCCGAAGGCCAGCAGAGCTAGGGCAGGCTGCGGGGGGCCCGGCAGCACTGAAAGAGCAGCCTGGGAGAAGTAAGGGTCCTGAAACCCACTGTGCTGCATCCTGGTGCGGGAAGAAACAGCCGCAGCTCTGAAGGCGTCAGTGCGCCGTCCTGGCAGGGTGCGGCCACGCCTAGCCCAGGCGCCCTTGCTGGAAGACCTGAGGGTCGAAGACACAGGGCAGAAGGTCTCTGCGCTCCAGGGCGGCCCCGGCCCGGGGAGAACGAGCCGTCAGAGCTAACAGCTGCGAGGGTGCACGTGGCAAAGACCTGAAGCCGCCTGGGAGGCGGGCCGAGCTGGCGTCCGAGCAGAGCAAGCGGCGGTGGGAGTCGCCACCGCCCCTGCGGTCTGTGTGGGCTGCAAGGGAGGCAGAGCGGGGCTGCGACCGGAGGGCAGGCAGCTGGGGGCTGTGGAGCTGGAGCTGGCGGCACCAGCGGCGGCTGGGCAGAGCGCCTTCCGGCAGGGGAGCCCGGGGAAGACAGCCACAAGCGACACACGGAAAAGCCAGGGCGGCATGAGGCTGAAAAAGGCCTTTGACGCCAGCTTGCACCACCTGCGGTGGACAATGGAGGGGATTTAAGAAGGGAATAGGCTGATCAAGTGTGACTGTTACAAGACACAATCAGTGACAGCCGCTGGCGCTGAACGGGCCCTTCGCTGATGCCCAGCACCGTGCCGCATGCTGTCCGCGGGTTCGGAGCGCCTCCAGCCCCAGTAAACACGCAATAAAGGGCACCGTCACTGTTACTGAATCCACAGAGAAAGCGCTCGCTCCCAGTTCTGTGGCGACTGCTCCGAGGGTCACTGGGATGAACGTTAGCTGGCCCAGAGTCAGCGCTGCCGCCGGGTGGGCCCGACAGGCTGACTGCAGACACCGCCCCGAGCCGCCACCCGTGCCGGCAGACCACAGCTGGGGCAGAAGACGCCAGTTGGCCAGTTAGAAGGCACACGCTAGTTGGAGCCTGAGGCCCGGAGGCCCATCTGAGACTGACCACAGGGAAGGACACACCCAAAGGCACAGCCTGCCCTGGGTGCAGCCAGGCCAGTCTGTGGGGCGAGTTCTGCCAGAAGCGGACTGACCTGTGCACAACCCGTCAGCAGGTCCGGCCTCTGGGTGCACCTTACACTGCAGAGGGAAGTAGGAGGGAGCAGGCATGGGAGGGCAGGCGGGCTAGGAGGAGTCTTGGTCGGACACAGCTTCTGGTACGCCCAACGTGTAATGAAAACAGGTGACTGGGCTGACTTCAGAGCGGCTCTTCTGCCTCCTGCACACCTCAGCGGGCTACCTGCTTGCTGCCCGCAGGACCAGGCTGAGCTTTGCTAGCCACGCGCTGGGGTGTACCCAGGAAGATGCAGTCAGATGGGGGGCAGGAGGCGGCAGTCAGACAAGCTTGGCTCTGGGGCTCCGTGCATATGAGCTGGGGCGGGGTGCAGCGTCTCGGAGCCCTGACGGCCCTGGCATCTGCAAAGGGAGTCGTGCGGGTGTGAAGAGCCTGGCGCAGCAGACGACCGGGCAGGAGCCTAAGAAACGGCGGTCCTGTTATTAGAGTCGTTATTCAGAAGGTGGCGGATGGAGAAACGAAGGAGCAGGGGGCTTGGCTTTAGGGGCCGTTTCTGCCACGGTAACTGACACCCCTCTGAAGCGCCGGGCAGTGCCAGGGCCCCGGCGGAGTCTCGGGAAGGAGCCGTCACCGTCATCCAATGCCAGAGCGTGTCATCGTCCCCAAAGCACCCGGCACGCCCCGTCGCCCTCCGCTCCGGGGCCCTGGCAACGCCCTGCTTCTGGCCGGTCCCTGTAACTGCGTCACACGACACACGTCCTTTGTGGCCGGCATTTGCCCAGACGTGGTGCTTTCAAACTCCCTGGTGTGGGGGCATGTAGCAGGTCTTCACGCCTTCGATGGCCTGGATTCTAAAGCCGCTCGTCACCGGCAGATAGCCACGGTTCCTGGCCGTGATGGGCGCCGCTGGGCGCGCTCTGCTCAGCTTCTCTGCGGATGCGCCTTGGCCCTTCCCGTGGGTCGGGGCCTCGGGCGGGGCAGCTAGGTCACGCAGAACTCTGTGTCCGGCCGTTTGGGGACCCGCAGGCTGATCTGCAGCGCTGCTACGGGCTGTTTCTGACTGTGCTGTACGGTTGAAGGAGTTTTACGATCTCGAGTCCAGTAGACAAGAGTGCGGTGGAGCTGGTCCCTGGGCTCGGCCAGCTCCGACCACGAAACCCCAGAACCCACGCGCGCCGTGCAGCTCCGGCAGATGGCTGTCGCCCTCAGCACGGGAGGGCCAGCCCGCAGAAGGGCGCCGGAGGAAATCCAGCCAGTGGTTTCCACGGTAACTGGGTTTGAACTACGATTTTCTTATTAGGCTGAGAGTCCCTAAGTGACTTTTCCTTGTCCCTGAGGGAAGGGGAACAGCAGAAGGTGGCATCAGGCTGCCTAGGGCTCTCAGGCGTCCGCGGCGCAGGTGGCCACAGCTGAGAGTCCTGCTCCCGCGCCTTCTCGCACACCTGGAGTCGCCTCCTCCCCGTGCGAGCGCCCTGCCGGCGTGTGACGGCTGTGCTCCGGCGCCTTTCACAGACGGCGCCGAGCTCTTCCGATGCCTACGTGCGCGCTGGCGCCAGCAGGCAGAGGCGGGGAGATGGGCAGAGCCCCGAGCCCCCTGGGCTTCTCAGGCTGCGGTGCCCTCAGGGCCCCAGGTGCGCAGGCAGTCAGGGCCGCCCCCGGCGGGCAGGGAGAGGCGGGCAGGCAACCGAGCCTCCGCCCGTGAGTCCCGCGCTCCACCTCTGGGCTCTCCTTAGGGCTCTCTCTCGCATCGTCTCGCCACCCCTCTTCTGTGGTCATCCACCCCTCTGCCGCCACGGCTTTCGCCCTGCCTCCAGACAGGTGCGCACACGCGCACGTGCATGCACACCTACACCCAAGTGTGCGCAATCAGGCACATGCGCCCACCCCACGCCCCCAGCGCCTTCCGTGGTAACACGATCCAGGCCACAGCTGAGCACCTAGAGGCTGGTGCATAAAATGCCCGATTAATTCACTTACCCTACATGTACCTTCTTGGGGCTAGTCAAATCTTTTGTCTGCTTTACTTAAGGGTTATTTACTTATGCACACATGAACTGGGGTACAGGCCAGAGGTGTGGGGGGTGAGAGGAGTCACCAGAGACAGTTGGGAACACAACAGGCAGGCTGACTGACACACACTGCTGAGGGAAGCAGCGGGAGGCAGGAGAGGTCTGCCATGCCACATGGGTCCCCTCCCTGGCCGGGGATCGAACTGCAGTGGCCGTGGATGCTTAACCCCTTCGGCCACCAGGGAGGCCCGTTTCAAAGAACAGGCTCCTGTCTTCTCGCTTTGAGTACTAAGAGCCTGCCCCTGCCTGCGGGCGCCAGAGTGCAAGCGAGTGTCGGAAGAGCTCGGTGTCGCCTGTCAAACGGGAGCCTGAGCACGGCCACCACACCCGTTGGGATCCGCAGGGGAGGAGGAGACGGCTCTTACATGCACCCTGGACTCAGACCCTGAACAGACAGAGGCTCTGCAGATACGGATGCCGAGGCGGAGACTGGCATGTTCTTAAAGTGACTTCTGGAGAGCAGAAGCTTTTAATTTCCAGACTCACTCATAAGTCTGTCTGTCGTGGTCCATGCTTCTTTGCGTGTGTCCTTGTAAACCTTTGTGTACCCCCAAGACTGAGATTTTGTCCAACATTTTTTGTATTTTTTATTTTTTTAAAGATTTTTATTTTATTTTTATGCATACATGAGCTGGGGTACAAGACAGAGTCGCAGGAGGAGGTGAGAGGATTCACCAGAGGCAGAGTGGGGAGCAGAACAGGCAGATGAACTGAAACACACTGCTGAGGGGGCAGTGGGGAGGCAGGAGAGGTCTGCTGCGCCCTGGGGGTCCCCTCCCTGGCCGGGGTTCGAACTCGCGCAGCTGTGCATCAGATGCTTCACAGTGCAGCGCTCAACCCCTTGCGCCACCAGGGAGCCCCTCGTGTATGGTTCTTGTACATACTTTCTTAAATATTCCCCTAAAGTAAATGTACTTATGTTTTCATAAAAGGCATTGGAACCTTAATTTCATTTCCTAAATTCTCATTAATAACATTAGAATAAAAACTATTTCTGTTACCTTGTTAAAGCTACCCAATTCTTCTGTTCTTCTAGTAGGCTTTTTATAAGTTGTTAGGCTTCTCTATGGGCTTGACGAGGCGTTCTGTGAATAAAGACTTTTACTGCTTCCTTCCCAGCCGGTGGGCTTGTGGCACTTCCTGTCTCCACGGCACAAGGTAGGTCGCTCAGATCCAGGTCAACACAGGCGCGAGAGGGCACGCCCAGCCTCTCTCAGGCCCAGGAGGGCAGCGGCCAGCAGGAAGGACGTGTCACGCTCTGGCTTCTTCTGCGGACCCTGCACAGCCAGAGAGCGAGGGTCCTTCCAGTCTGGTTCGCTGGGCGATTGTGCATGATAAATGTGTGGTGCTTCTTTCGTGGAGATGCGCTTTATACATGATGTGAGCAGAGTCTACCCTCCTTTGGGCTGTGCATATGGTGAATTATTCTAATTGAATTTTGAGTGTTTCATCAAACTCGAATTTTTAGACTAAATCTCACTGGATCACGATGAATTCTCTTCCACGTCACGTCTTCTCGAATCCAGGCGGGTGCTAACTGGTCCTGAGGCCACACCGATGCCCGGTGCCCCGAGGAGCGGAGGGGGTGGCCCCCTCGCCCGAGTAAGGGCCGCACCCAGGAAGGAACGCCCCGGAAGCGGCCAGAGCCCCTCTTAGCTGCAGGAAAAGCTGCAGCCGCATCTGTCGTTTCCCCAGTTCCTCACTTGAGCACCTGAGAAGTGGTTTACCCAAAAGGAAATCTCAGCGCGAGAACTGACTTAGCGCTACCGCCCAGACCGCCCAGAAGTTCAGGGATGGAGGAACAGCGGCCCCCGAGACAACAAGCCGCACACACCGGAGGGGTGTACCCGAAACGGACGCTGGAGCCCACGCCACCCCCTGCAAGCGCAGCCCTCGGGGAGCACAGCTGCAGTCCTGGCAGCGGCCAGACTGGCTGACGGCAGCGAGGGCAGGGCTGGGGGCCGGAGGAGCCGCTAAGTCACCCAGCGCCCTCTCCTGGCACGAGTGCACCCACGTCAGCTCTGACCGCCGGGAGCGAAGGAAACACTTTTACTGAGGACCTACTACGCGCGAGATGCTTCATGTGCATTTTTCTCTACTCTCACGAGGATCTCCTAGACCCACAACACTCCCGTTTCACCAAAACACAACAGTGAGCTCACAGAAGCTGAGTAACTTGTGGACAGACCCCAGCATGTGGCCCCAGGTCCGCCGTTAGAGCGAAGGCCTCTCCTGGCCGCCCACCCCTGCAGTAACACCAGGCTGCCAGGGAGGCGGTGTTGTGGGCACAGCCTCAGCTCGGTGGGCCATCAGAGGGCACCGTGTGCACCTCCAGTGCTGCTCCTCCCGGCTCCCGGCTCCCGGCTCCCAGCTCCCGGCTCCAGGCTCCAGGCTCCCGGCTCCCAGCAACCAGCTCCCAGCTAAAAATCGCTCACTACCTGGGCCTGAGCTCCATGGGTGAAACCGTGGGTGTCCTGGCTCGACATGGCCCGTGATAGAGAACATCCCTTCTCGTCTCAAGAAACGGTAATGCCTCGGAGCTGTGGCTAATGAAAGCATCGGGGCCGCCCTGGCGGTGCGGGTTTAAACAGGCCTCGGCGTTGTCATGCTGCCCAGCTCCTAGCGTGGCCACGCAGCCCTCCTTTAACACTCCTGCGGCCCCCGTTCCAGCCAGGCCATCCTGCTGCAGCCCTTCACCACCCCATGCCGGCGCCGGCACACCCGAAACACTCAGTACACGCCAGGCCTCTGCCTGCGGCCCCCCAACAGCAGCACCAACCCCCCACCCACCAGCTGCCCCGGGGCCCCGCCCGCCTCCTCCACACCCCAGACTGGCAGCCCCGGGGCCCCACCCGCCTCCTCCCGCTGCGCCCTGCAGGTGTGAAGTGGCAGAGCCCACATGCACATGCAACCGAGGCCCCTCACCTGAGCCAGGTGCGCCCCCACCCGCACCCGCCTGCGGGTGTGCCTGTCCTGGACCCTGGCACCGGGCAAGCGCAGGGCGGAGTGGCCTGCAGCCTCCCAATTAGGTGAACCTGCACAGGGCATGCGGGGCCTGGTCTGCACCGGGGCGCCCGGAGAGGACGAGGAAGGGAGAGAATGAGGAGGCCACGGGGGAAAAGGGAAGAACCGGAGAAAACGGAAGAGAGACAAACAGTCTTAGGGCAAATTCTGGACATTTTGGGATCACATTAGGAAGAAGCTCTGGGCTCAGCCCCCACCGCAGAGCGTCGAGACGGCACCAGAGCCCAGTCTCAGGCCAGCCCCGACACACCCCATGCATCACCTTGCCAGGCTGCCAGGAGGCCTGGAAGCCAGCAGCAGGGGCCTCGGCCCTGCACCCCCACACCCCGCATCCGGCCCTGCACCCCCACGCCCCGCACCCGGCCCTGCACCCCCATGCCCCACATCCGGCCCTGCACCCCCACACCCCACATCCGGCCCTGCACCCCCACGCCCCACATCCGGCCCTGCACCCTGGCCCTGCACCCCCATGCCCTGCACCTCGCCCTGCATCCCCACGCCCCGCATCCGGCCCTGCACCCTGGCCCTGCACCCCCACACCCCGCACCCGGCGTGCAGGCTGGGATGTGAGGTCAGAGCGTGCCCTGGGCCCAGCACATGCCCCCCTGCGCACCGAGACCAGGTGGCGGGCCTGCCAATGACGTCCAGTGGGGAAGGGCCGCAAGGTGCGGCTCCCATGGCTCGGGTCACCACCGCCCTCTGAGTCCGGTGCCCTCGGGGATCTGGGCTGCTCTGCCCATCTCATCCTGACTGCCAAGGGCGTGGCAGACGTGCCCCGGGCAGAGCACCCTGCACCTAGCTGCTGCGCAGCCGCGCCGGCCAGAGCCGGCACCAGCCCTTCCTCCTCCGAGCGGAAGCCCCGCCTGGGCTCAGCCTAGGCCGAGGCCGTGGGCAGGGGCCGTCCTGCCGCACGGGGCAGCTGCGTCCTCAGGGCCGGTCAGAGCCGGGCGGTGGCGGTCGTGCAGCACGCCTGGGTCCGACTGAACTTCCCCGGGACCCCGGGCTCCGGGCAAACTCCTGAATCCTCCTAAGCTGTCCGGCCGCTTCCACGTGAGTCAGGTGAAGCCGTTGCCGTGAGAGAAGCCACCTGCGGGGGCTGCTGCCGAGGGAGATCTCTGCGCCCGCGCCACGCCGGCGCCCTCCCTGCCTGCGCCCCGCCCGCTGCGCTCGGCACCAAGGCCCCTGCACGGCGGCCGCCACCAGTCTCCTCCCGGCCGGCAGCACCACCCACCTCCTCCAGGCCGGCTGCGGGACCACTGGCCACTCGTCACTTGGCGTTTCCCGGCAGCGTCCCCAGTCAGGGCTCACAAACACAGTCCTGAACTGCAGCCGTGGGCCGGCGCTGCGCGAGCACTCCACTCCGCGCTGCGAAGGCCGAAGGACAGGCTTTGCGCGTGACGTCCGCCTCCTCCGCCTGTCGCCGGCCCTCCCTGCGCTTGCTGACGAAGGGCATCTCCAGAGCGAAGAGCCCCCCGAGAACACCTGACCGAGCCCGCTGACATTTCCGGACCCGGAAAGGCCCACGGAAGGCTAAGCTCGGGGCTAGTGGGCCGTGCACCAGGCGAGCCTCGCCTGGCCCCAGGTGCTGCGGCTGCAGGACTGGGGACGGAGCCAGGACAGCAGAGCCGGGCTGCAGCGCCAAGGTGCCAGAGAAGGCATGCGGCAGGCAGCGCCAGAACGTGCCCCGAGGGAAGGCTGGAGCCTGCAGGCACCCTAGGAGCCAAGCGAGTCTTGCCGAAGTTGACAGCCTGCAAGCACGAAGTGACTCTTAGCTGGAAGTATGGCGGTTCCCAGAGGAGCAGGGCACCGCCAGTCACCGCCGCCCCGCCCCGACTCGAGCCAGAGACCTCTGCGGCCTGCTCCGCGCGGGCGTGCATGCGTGTGCGAGCGTGCGGGGGCACGGGCAGGGCCATGGAGCCGCGGCCACACACACTGGCCAGCTCCCTCGTCCGACTCCCTCGCTCCAGTTGAAGGAGGGCATGAGTCCAGGCTTGTGCGCCAGCTTAGGTGCCCAGAGAAGCGACTGTCAAGCTGCAAACGACCAAGGGAGTAGCGCTCGGGCGGAGGCGACGCAGCCTGCAGGGTCTGCGCTGGGCGCCCTGGCTGCTGGGGCCCCTGCCCCCAGGCCCGGTGGGCACCAGGTGACGCCGGCTCCGAGACCCGCCAGGAGCACCTCCTCTTTCGTGTTTCCTGGAAGAAAGTTTGCACAAACTGATGTTCTTGTGTCCCTCACCACTCAGCACGATGTTTAAGTCAAGTCATCTAGGCCTGGAATTTTCTCTATGGCAAGGTTTCTTTTTTAAAAACCTACTCCTTTGGGCTCTCCCCGGAGGCGCAGGGTTGAAGGCGCCGCACCATGAAGCATCCTCGGCTGCTGCTGCCCAAGCTCGATCCCCGGCCAGCGAGGGACCCACAGGGCGCAGCAGACCTCTCCCGCCTCCCCGCTGCCCCCTCAGCAGTGTGTTTAGTCCATCTGCCTGTTCTGCTCCCCACTCTGGTGACTCCTCTCACCCCTCACCTCTGGTCTGCACCCCAGTTCTTGTATGCATAAAAAAATCTTTCCCAAAAGCCCTGCTCCCTTAATGGCTGTAGATCATGTACACAGCTCACGTGTTTCTTTCTCAGAGCTCTGGCGTTTCCCCTCGCAAAGAGCATGTCACGTCACCACTGCTCCCAAGTTTCCCGATGTGCCACTAAACGCCTGCTGCCCACGACACAGTGCCGCCACCTGCGGATGCCCGTACGGTCTGTCGTGATGCCTCCTCTTTCGCCCCAACATCCATGATTGGCATCTCTTTCTCTGAATAATCCGGCCAGCGGCTGGCAAGTTTCCTTAAAGAGCAAGCTGTGGTTTCCTTTACTGTGTAGGTTTCGTTGTTGTTCCCGATTCACTGGTTTTGCTCTAATCTTTATGATTCAGGCCTAGTTTCCACGTTCTCAGGTTTAATTGTCAAGTTTTTTTCCTACGTAATTAAAGTTCAGGCTGAGGCCTATCGACTGGAGAGGGGAAGTCTGGTCCAACATAGGGAGAAGTGCCTACCTCTCCCGGAAGCAGCGCCTCCATGGTGTCCAACAATTGATATGTGGTGTTTTCACTCGTTTCAAAATACTTTCTAATTTTATTCCTTTTTTGGCCACAGGTTAATGGTAAGCGAATCACTTTGTTTCCAAATGTTTGAGCATTTCTCAGAGATCTGTTTCTCACTGGTTCCTATTTTTATTTTCTGATAGTTAAGAAAAGCACTACTTTGTAAAACGGGGGCCCTTCTCAACTTACTCAGATTTGCCCTGTGGCCTCTTTATCGGGCAGGGCTCCCCAGGGAAACAGAGCCCCCGAACCAAGAGGGGTGTGTGGGCCCCGGGCGCGCGCCGCAGGCACAGACGAGTCTTGCTCAGACACTGAGCTGTGGGAGGGCGGTGCTGCCGGCTGGAAGCCTGCGAGACGGACCGCGCTGCACTGGCCCGCGGGACGCAGCGCCCCGTCACCCGACCACATGCCGGCGTAGCCCTGGAGGCTCCTGCCAGGCCTGGACAGCAGACCCGGCACGGCGGTCACACTGGTGCGCACCGGGCAGGGAAGAGCTCTCAGGAAGTCGGGGGAAGCACCGTTCCCGCCCCGCCTCCGGGGCGCCCCAGAGCTGCTCCCACTGAGTCAATGGCTCCATGACGACGCCACACCTGGACGCCATCCCGTGGGGCACTGGCTCGCAGCTGAACTGTATCACTCTTGGTTCGGGGAGACGGGCGAACGACACCGGCAGCGCGAGGGCAGGCACCCCAGTACCCACGGCGCTAGCTGCTCGCCTGCACGCAGCCCAGCACCACGGGCCCTTGGCCGAGCCGCAGGCCAGGCCAGGCAGACCAGCCAGGCCCCACAGGCCGGCGGGCACCGCACAGCCGACTCTGGTGCCGCCCGGCGCCCGTCAGCCGGAGCGGCTGGTTCCGGCCAGTCCTCCCGCAGCAGTGACCGTGCGCCCGCCCGCCTGCCCAGGCCCTCCAGAGCCGCAGCGCCGCTCACAGTCACGCTCCCCCATGCACCTCGTCAGCAGGGGCCCGGCCGACACTGCGCGGAGACTGGACGGTCACTTCTGGTGGCTTTGCTGGCGGCGCCCCGTCAAGCACACCAGGCTGCGACCGTCCTCGGGCCCCAGGACGGCCCGCGCTCACCCGGCCCGAGTCCACCGCCCGTGGGCGCCGGCCGCTCCCGCAGCGCCCTGGCCTCAGTGTGGACACACAGCCGGGCGGCGGCACCATGGGACTGAGCAAAGTTCAGAGGATAAAGAGCGGAGCCAAAGTCAGGCAGTAAGAGGCTTTCGAGCGGGCAGGAAGGAGGCAGGAAATGCCCCACTTCAGTCGCCGCCGTCCTTGATTCAGCCCACACATTCCCAGCGTTGCAGGAGACAGAGCTCACAACACCGAACGCAGGCAGAAGCGTCAGTGCGGCTGCTTTCCAGACACGCGGGGCGGAAACACCGAGAAACCAGCTCCCCACAGCACAACCGCCCTCCACCGCAGCAGCTCCGCCCCAGACCACGCTTCCTCCCCTCTCTGGGGACGGTCAAGACGCTCCCTCCCGAAGCCCGTGCAGGCGGCGGCCCACTCACCTTCACGGGGCTGGCGTCCCCCGGCCGGCTGCCGTCGGGCGGGTTCCCGGGTTTGCTCTCCGCGCGGGGCCTCACGACCTGCCGGAAGGGGCTGCCCAGGGGAAACCCGCTCACGCTGATTCCATCTGGAAACGAGAGCGGGATTTCAGTTAGCTTGATTTGTCTAGGTGCGGGAGACTGTTTTTTAAAGATTTATTCACGCGTACAAGAGCTGGGCACAGGCCAGAGTCGCGGGGGTGTGAGAGGAGTCACCAGAGTCGGACTGGGGAGCAAAAGAGGCAGATGGACTGAAACACACTGCTGAGGGGAGCAGCGGGGAGACAGGAGAGGTCTGCTGCGCCCTGGGGGTCCCCTCCCTGGCCGGGGATCGAACTCGTGCTGCAGTGGCCTTGGATGCTTCATAGTGCAGCACTCAGCTCACTGCGCCCCCAGGGGGCCCCCCAAGTATGGAAGAGTTTACGCAGGAATAAAGAGCGGCGGGCAGGTGCGTCCCCGCGTCCCCCTGGCCTGTGTGCTCTGGCAGCAGCTCTGCACCAGGCCGGGGCTCCAGGCGATGACCAGCGTCCAGCTGGCTGTGCTGGGGCCAGCAGGCCCACAGGGACCTTCCGCCTCGTCTGGAGTCTCCTCCCACGTTCACGGGGGCTCCGCCCCACGTTCTTCTCAAGCCAACCCCCGCCCCCGCCCCACTCACTCCAAGAAGCTGCTGCTCCGACCCGGCTCTCCACCCCGCAGCCTCCGAGGAGCCCCCACACCCACGGGCCCTGCTTCTGGCACCCCCAGAACTCGCCTCGCGCCCCACGTAGCCCGCCGAGGCCTGGAGAGCAGCCGCGGGGTGCAGGCGCGCGGGACATCCGCGGCCACTTGACCCACAAGCACCCCGAAGCCAGTCCCCCGGCCCAGCCCTGCGACGGCCTGGACAGCCCTGTCTCGGCGGGTGGCGCACGTCGGCCTGCCATGCCTCTGCTGGCTGAGCTGAAGAAAAAGGCCAACTCCACACAAAAGCCAGCAGAGCGAAGCGTCAACCCCCGTGGACCCCAAACTGAGCCACCACAGACAGAAAGACGGATGCAGGGCACCACAAAACCCCAACACACCGTGCCAGAAAGACCAGACAGCGGAAATGATCAAAACGGAAACTTTCTACTTCAAAACGGGCTAAAAGACGTGAAGAAGATGATACACACACGAAAGATGAAAGAGAAACAAACATCAGAAGTGGAAAACTCCAAATGAGGCGACAAAGGGAAAATCACAAGCTAAGCTGGAATCCATCTCAAAGACGCGCACGGCTCTGACGGGGCTTCTCGGAAGGCCCGGAGGAGGGCGCCGAGACGCCGCTGCCGGCGGCTCTTCGGCAGACCTGAAGCTGTCCGAGTGTGTCAGAGCCGCGGGTGAAGAAGCCGACACACAGCGGAGCACCACCCAGCCACGGAAAAGGGGAACGCAGCTGAAGCCGGACGGGGAGATGCCAAGTCAAGAGAAAGACAAATCGGTGGTGCCGCTTGTGCAAGGTGAAAAGCTAACAAAGGAACAGACTAAACCCTTGCAAGCTGGCTGCAGAGTTGAGGCCAGCAGCGGGGGCCCAGTGAAGCCGAGGGGGAGGGGCTGCTTGGGCTGTGGAGGAGAATTACTGGGGTCTTGGTGGCGGGTGTGGCAACATACACCTGAAGAGCGGTGAACCTGTACCCCAACTCATGCACAGCGCTACAAGTCAGCATCACCTCGGTTAGCAGCACTAAGAGAAACCCTAAAATTAAAACGGGAAAGACTGGACGAGCACACCGCGAACCTACGAATACCAACCAGCCCAGGGTGTTTTAGCGAGAACGCCGCATTTAGGGGGAAAGGAGAGCTCAGCACCTGCACAAACAGTGCGTTAATTACAGGGAAAGAGGACCGCGTGATCGTCAGCTGCTGACAGGCGCCAGGGAGCAGCGTATTCAGTCCACCGGAGAAGAGGGAACGCGAACCGAACGCCGTTGCGCTGGCTCCGCTGCACGGCGCACGAGCGCGATGCCCGGCGGGCGGCGGCCCTGGGCGCCTCCTGAGGACAGGCTCCGAACGACCGCGCCACGCGGCCAGCGCTGGCCGGCCCGGCGCGCCCTGGGGGAGGTGAGCAAGGACCAGGAGGAGGCCAGGAGGAGGCCAGGAAGCAGGGCCCAGCGCCCAGCGCCCAGCACCGCAGACGCCGGTGTCTGAAACCTGGGAGGGCTTCCCCGGTGGCCCAAAGGGCTGGGCACGCACTGGGAAGCATCCGGGGCCTCTGCAGCACGAGCGCCAGGGAGGGGCCCCCGGGCGCAGCAGACTGTCCCGCCTCCCGCTGCCCCCTCAGCAGTGTGTTTCGGTCGATCAGCCTCTTCTGCTCCCCGCCCTGTCTCTGGTGACTCCTCTCACTACCCTGCATCTCTAGTGTGTACCCCAGCTCTTGATGCATAAATAAATAAAATCTTTAAATGTAAATAAAAATAAAAATTGGGGAAAACGTCAAGAGCGGGCACAGCCATCACCAGCTCGGTGAGCAGGATGGGGCGGGGCCCGCTGTGAGGCTGAGGGCGCGGCGTGCGGTGGGGATCGGGAATCCTATTTCTGCGGCGTCTCCGGGTCTTAAGAAGCAGAAGAGCTTAAGAAGCACAGAAGAGACACACACGTAACGCAGAAAGCGGGGCGCACTCAGGCCTTCGTCCTGCGCCGGAACCGACGGCGGGCGTGCCTCTAACGCACTTCGTCTCGACCAAGGAGTCCACGGAGCTTCTGCTTACACGAGGCTCGGGCAGCCACTCTGGCCCCTGCGGACCGGGGAGCGACGGCCCTTGCACCCCACTGCGGCCTCGAAACGCCCCCCCACGCGGAGCCAGAGCTTCCCCAGGAAACGGAGCGCCGGGCCGGCGCGGGACATGCGCGGCCGAGCTGGGGGGCGGCCGAGGCCCGGGGGCGGGGGCCGGAGTCCTGCCAGAGGCGCCCACGGCGGGAGCCCTGCTGGCTAAAGACCACCTGCAGAGGACGCCTCAGTGCTGCTCTGGACGCCGAGGCCAGGCTGGACAGAGGGGTCCGGGGCGGGGGCCGCAGCAGCGTGACGTGGACGACGCAGCAACGCCTGCGGGCCCGGAAGCCAAGGCTCTGCCCGCCCCGTCGGCCGACTGTCCTGCCGCACGGCGGTCACAGCAGCACGGACACGCGCCGCAGACACTGACCACAGACAAGACGCGTCACAGCAGCGGGGCCCGGCAGGAGGCCCAGCGCCGGTGGGCTCGGGCCAGAGGGGCGCAGCGCGGGGTCGGACTCGGCCTGCCCCCTCTCCCGCCCCTCTGCTCTGCCCCGGTGCCCGCCACGGCCGCAGCGCCGCTCCCCGCGCCTCAGCCTGCGCCTCCCAGCACGGAGCCTCTGTCTGCTCCTGAGCACAAGCAACAGGGCAAGCCCGAGCTGGGGCTCCGCAGAGGGCGGGGAGCCCTTGGGGTGCGCAGGGGACGCGGCAGGATCAGATCCGCTCCAGAGGACTGAGGTCGCGCCAGGCAGAACGGGGAGGAGCAGCGGGAGACCCAGCAGAGACGGGGGAGGTGAGGAGCGTCAGGACTGCCGCGCAGGTGGGTGGGACTGAGACAAGGGCCGGAGCGGGCAAGCGGGCGGGCGTCTCCTCCCCGCCAGGCCCCCAAACCCCAGGACCAGCCTCCTCCTGGAAACGCCCCGTTGGGCCCAGCTGGTCACCGCTGGGAGGGCTAGAGGCGTGGCAGGGCCCTTGGGAGGCTGCCCGGGCGGCCGGCGCGCCCAGGAGCCGTCTGCAGCCTGAGCCGAGGCAGGAGCGAGTCCGGCTGCCCCTGCACACTGATTCCGCCGGCTACTGGGCAGGGCCGCGGGCCTCGAGCAGGGGGCCCCAGGAAGCCGCAGCTGACCTTCCCCGGGCAAAGCTCTCGTGCTGGGGACGCTGCTGCGCGTCAGCTGCCGGGGACAAGCAGCACGGAAGGGCCGGTACGCCGCCGGGCCTCGCTGGCTGCCTACGGCGCTGCGGCCCCCACCCCCGGACCCAAGGACAGGCATGTGCAGCCTGCCGGGTGGCCAGCACGCCCCGTGGGCTCGGGTCTGAGGCGAAGAACAAGCTGCAGACACAGCCTGAGCTCAGCAGGGGCAGCTGGAAAGCGCGATGGACCCTTCAGACAAAACAGCCGGACAAACCGCAGATAAGGACGTTCTGCCACCGGCTGAGGCTGGGGCAGGGGGAGCCAGCCTGGAGGCAGCTCCTCAGGGGGCAGCAGGGCCCCGCACTCGCCCAGGGGCCACGCAAGGGTCCACCAAAGGCTTATCTGGACGGTGCACCGCACGGTCCAGCTCCTGTGGGCACCACGCTGAGGGGCTCCCTGCCTGGGCGGGCTTGGCCACTGGACACCCGCGGGAGGGCTGAGACGCGCCACCTCCCTCTCCCATGGTCAGCACCTTCTTCCCGCAAGGGCTGAGGGGACAGGGGCAGCAGAGACCATCACACGAGGCGCTGGAAGAGACCCAGCCCTGCTGGGGGATGGGAAAGTTGTCAGGAGCCACTCCTGCTCCCAGGCCCTCCACCCCCAAACGGAACGCCTGGGACAGAGGTGGCCAGGACGCAGGGAGACCAGCCTGCACGGGGGTCACTGAGGTGGTCCGAGCAGAAGAGGCGCCGAGGGCCCGGAAGACACCGCGCAGCTGCAGGACGTCGGGGAGAGACGCCCAGTGAAACCGGAGCCGCCGTGACGGGCAGAGCCGCAGCCTGCACTCGCGCTCGCGCTGGATCCCGCAAGGTGGGTGCCGCGGGGAGGAGGGCCGGCGCGCTCAGGGGCTGCTGCCGGCAGGGGGTGTGCACGGGAGCGGCGCCTGGGCCTGGGGGCCAGAGAATCCCTGCTCTCCGGGAGCCGGGCCCCGCGGGCAGCCAGAGCGCCTGCCCAACACAGCCACCTGGCCGCTGGCTCTTTCCAGCCCCGTCCGCTCCAGCCTCAGCAAAGTCAAGCTTCAATAAGCCCTGGCCTTCTTGAAACAGCGTGAACTTGTGAAACTCGGGCATCGAGAAATGACGAAGGAAAAACGAAAAAGTGTGGCATTCAGATTCCAACCACCTCGTCTGACTTCCGGGTGATCGAGGTGAGTCACCGTTCCTTATAACCACGACAGAGATCTCCAAAAACTAGTCTTCCTCTCAAGGGGAGCGCAGAGCAGAGTGAAGACGCCGAGCCAACGGCCCTGCCGGGCACGGCCCCAGGGGCGGCGCGTCCCCCAGGGGGCGGCCCTGAACAAACCGCCCGCTGCGGCGAGAGCAACAGCGTCCCACCGAGTCAGGCAGGAGCCGGACAGGATGCACCGCCAGGCACACCGGCTGCTTTCACACACGTCTCCGACGCCGGACAAAGACTGGGCCGGTTCCAAGCGCCCAAGGCAGCGTTTGCCTTCAGCCCAGCACACAGGGAGCTGCAGGCGGGAGCAAACGGATTCCCGTGGGGACAAGGAAGCTCTTCTGCAGACGCAGCCTTGCCGGCACGCCCCAGGGAGGTGGGGCCCGGGGCATGGCCGCCAGCCAGCTCCAGGCGCACGGGCACAGGCACTGCCGTCCAGCCCTCGCTCACCCCGCCGTCGGGGCTGCCCGCGGACTCCCCCGTCGCCCTCTGCCCAGTGACGCTCGGGCCCCTCTCCCCCTCCGCCCGGCGGCCCCTCCGCGTCCCTCGGGCACTGGGGTGGGACAGCTGTCAACCGAGGAGACAGGGAAGGCCCAGCAGGCGGCGGCGGCCACCAGAGCTCCCAGAGGCGGAATCCAAGGGGCTCGGGGGCCGCCGGTGAAAGGTCAGGGAGCAGCGAAAACAGGACCGGAAGGAGGCCCAGCCCAGCACGGCGCCGGAGCCTCGCGCAGGGCCGCGGGGGCACGAGGTGCCGGGGCGGCCTCAGAGACCGAGAACAGCACCCGGGAGGAGCGGACTGGCGGGGGCCTGCAGGGCGCTCGCTCGGCCCACACTCTGGGGTGCACGCAGAGCTGCCTGCGGAGGGGCTGGGACAGAACCGCGGCGCCAGGGCGCCGGCCAGAGACACCGCCCGCCGGCAGAGCGCCGGGAGGGAGGCCAGTGGCGGTGAGGAGGCTGCGTCTCCACGAGCCCCGTGCAGGCCAGCAGCCTGGTCACGCGCACAGGCCCCAGGGACAGACCCGCGGCCGCGTCCCGCCTGCCCCCGCGGACACACAGCCGAGAAGGGGCTGTCGGAGAGGGGTGTTGGCGGCCCGCGTCCTGGGCCACCACCCAGCACCCCTACACGCCACAGCGCTGCGTGTCCACTGCCTCCACTGTGCCGGGCAAACTTGAACCAAAGGACCTTTAAAAACGCCGCTGCAGGCAGCTCCCTTCCCCCACCTCCCACTCACCGCAGGGGTCTGGTTGCCAGGGGCGGGCAGCACAGCCCAGCCACAAGCCCCCGGGCCAACACCCTGCCCCCGAAGCCCCCCTCCCGGGGCCAACGTGCCCCCGAAGCCCCTCCCGGGGCCACTGATGAGCCCGGAGCCCCCTCCAACAGAGCCCAAGAAGGAAGCGCCGGGACACTGCCCTTCTGGGGTGCCCGCTGCCCGCGCGGCCGGCCCGCCCTCGGCCCTCAGCAAGGCGCTCAGCCGCGCTCCGCACACGGCTGGCTGAACCGCAGGCCGGCGTGGCCGGCGTCCTTCACCGTATCGTACTGGCTGTTTCACCTGGACTCGCAGAAGCTGACTCTCCCCGCCCAGGACTTTATTCTTAAGTCACCTCAGAAAAGCTTTACTTCACCTCTCCACCGGCCACCGCCGCCTCATCCTGGCTGCCTGCTCCGGCCTGCTCCAGCCTCGCAGCAGAGGACGGGAAGGCCAGCGGGGGGCGGGGCGCACGTGCCTGTCACGGTCTCTGGCTGTCCCCCAAGGGTCACTTCCTCTCTTCTCAACTTCGCTCATTCTTTTCACTCGGCCTCCACCTTCTGCCCCACTCTGTGTGGCCTGCAAGGGGCAGTGCCCGCGGAGACTGCTCTCTCAGGAACCGTTCCTGAGCGTCCTCGCGCCGAGTCCACGCCTCTCTCTGGGCTGACCGGACTCGCGCCACCTCCGAGCTGTGATCGCGCCTCGGCCCGCGGCCCCTCCGAGGCGCTTTCCTGCTCTCAGCAGCTCTGGGCAGGGCACGCTGCTCCGCACTGGGCTCTCGCACGCGCGGGAGCAGAGGAGACACAGGCTCCCGGCGGTCTCCGCCTGCACCGTGTCCCGGGCACTCGCCTTCCGGGACGCGGCTCCTCCCCGCCCTGAGGCAGAGCTGGCCCTCCCTGTGCTCCTCCCTCCACCACCCCAGCGGCTTCTCCAGTGGGTCTCCCGCTACAGGAGCCCTTGTCGCCCCCCAGGGTGTGCAAACCCCTCGAGTTCCGCCGCTGGCCCCAGCCTGGCCCCAGCCACCCACATCGCCAGCGTCCGGCAGCGACCACGCCCCACACGCCCGGGTGGGTGCTGACGCCACGTGGGCCAGAGGCCAGTTTGCCTATTCGCTTATATCTGGGGCGCCGGGGGACACCCAGGTGTCGACTTGGAGGCACGCCACTCTCTAGCCACTCTTACTCTGTGGGGCGATTCAGGGGCGCCCGGCCCCTGTGCCACTCCCCGCCACCCGCCAAGCCCTCTGACCTGAGACATCGAGTCCGAGAACTCAGAGGGTCCCAGGTCCCTTAAGTGGCAAAAGAATGCACCGTCTTCTGCTCAACGGCGGCCTGGCCCACGCCAGCTGCGCGTGGGAGACAGACCCCCGAGGCTGCAGCTGGGGGTACCCTGCTTTCCCAGGACTCACTTGGGAGCCGGGGCTCACTGGCCAAAGAAGCCCCCCGCAAGGCCTCCCTCCCACCCACTGCTGACTTGGGAAAAGTCAACTCTACAAAGAAGCCACGCCCTTCTCTAAGCTCTCTCCTGTTTAATAATCCGACCTGAATTTTATCTCTCCCTCTGTTCACATCCGAGACTCTCTTATTTTTCTGAGCCACGTTATCACTTTTCACCCTCAAATTCTTCAGCACACGCTTCCTCAGAACAAGAACACCCTGCTACTGTGTTTCCCTGTCACACCCAAGAAACCTGCCACCGACGCAACAGCACCAGAGACCACACTGGACACGTTTGGTTTCGCCGACTGTCCCAAAGTGCCCTCGTTTGCTTTGGCCTCGGACACGACCGAGGGTCGCACACAGCATCCGGGCATCACGGTCTTCAGTCTCCCCTAGTCTCGAATGGTCCTCCCACCCGCTCTGACGAAGCAGGGGCGTCTTTACAAACCATCTACTTCACAGGGCTGTGGGGAGCAGTACACAGACAGGACACTCCGGGAGTGGCCCATCCAGACTTCCGTGCAGCCTCTGGCCACGCCCAGTAAATACCACCTGTCTCCCGCCCGTCTCTGGCCCGCCCTGACTTCGGCGTCCTGGACAGCGCGACAGCTCGCTGATGCCGTACGGGAAGAAGCAGCGTCCAGTTCCGCAGCCGAGTATGTGCGCCCAGGCCTGACAAACGCACCGGCCAGCGCGCCCCACGGGGCCTTCTGAAGCAGCCGGGGCGGCCGCACAGGCCAGCTCCCGGGGCAAGGAGCTGCAGAGGAGCTGCTGCTGCTGCGTGCGGCTAAAGACAGACCACAGGCCCGGCCCAGCTGCAGAGCGGGCACCGTGCACCCCAGCGCCACGGCCCCAGCGGTCCGCCCCAGCCCAGCATCAACCTGCCCTGGTGGCGCCTCTCAGATCCCAGCACAAACGCTAGGGTCTGCTCACACGGCGGACTTCCGATAGACACGCCAGAAAGGAGGGGGCTGGAACCAGCACCGCCTACTCCTGCGTGCTCCTCGGCCGACCGGAGAGGAGGCGGCCTCCCGTTAGCAGGTCTGAGCTAGGTGACCAGAACTCCAGCCTCCCTGATTGGGTTTTGTCCTAAAAACTGGAGAAGGCGTCCCGGCAGCAGCCCCAGACGCAGCCTGAGGGTAGAGACCTGCCGAGCACTGTCGCCCGGGCCGGCTGAGGGGGCGGTTCTGCTGTGCCCCTCCCTCCCATGCGGGGCCGCCCAGAGCACGCGCCGGGAGAAGGTGCGGGGCAGTGAGTGCTGGGCAGCAGCAGGACCGCGCTGCAGCCGTCCGGGGCCAGGAGGGAGCTCACCGTCACTGAGGTCTTGCAGGAGGCTCTCCTGGCAGGAGAAATCCAGCCGCGCCTTGATGCTGACGGTGAAAGTGGCCACCTTCCCGGGCTGCAGAGGGAACTGGGCGAGGGCGTCTTCCAGCTTCCAGCTCAGAAAGTCTCCGTGCAGCTTTTCTACAACGACAGCAGCAACGGGGTTGACGCCGCCATCAGCGGCTCACCGAGCGCCCTGAGGCAGCCCCGGGTACGTGCCGGAGCCAAGCTGCAGGACCACCCAGAGTCGGGGCGTGGCAGGCGGCCTTGGGCCCAGAGGGAGCCGCAGGAGGCCAGCTGAGCGCACTGCACATCTCAGCCGCACGGACGTTCTCCTGCGGAAGGAGGGGACGCGCCTCGAGGCCACCCTGGCTGTCCCCCGCGGCGGGGGCACAAGTAGTCAGTCCCGAGCTGCCGGCGTCCCGACAGCACCCTCCCCCGTACGCGCCGCACACTCGGTGCGCACTGCGGCTGGCTCCGGCGGGCAGCCGGGCCGGCCCGCACGTCCTCGCACAGGCTGGCACGTGGCCGCCCTGGTGTCCTCCGGCCCGGCAGGCAGTCAAGCCGATGACAGGTCAGCCACCGCCTGCTGGGCCCTCGCGCCGCCGAGCCCTGCAGACCGCACGCGTGGCTGCAGACGGCTTCTTAAAGCAGGCTTGTGAACCTTTTCGTTAAGACGAGACAGGAAAGGAGGGGCACAAAGTAAGGCACTTCTCTGTGTCTGAAGGTGCCGCCGGAGCAAGGGCGGGTTATACGGCAGGAGTGAGGTGCGGAGGCCAGAGATGGAGGGGGCCTACAGACAGGCCGCAAGCACAGCCGGGACCCCCCGCTGTCAACGGGAGGCCCCGAGAACAGTGGCTGCCATAGAGGCAAACGCGAGCTGGGCTCTGCAGGGCCTGCAAGCGCGGCACGACGTCAGCCTGGTGCCCACACGCTGGGGAGCTGCCCCGGCGGCCTGGTTACAGGAGACGGACTGCCCCTGCCTCCCGCACTCAGACCCAGACCTGCCCCTGCTGCAGCCTGAGACACACCCCACCTCCCTGCGTGCGAGGTCCCTTACGAGACGGACAGCCCCGAGCTGTCGCACAGAAGTGACGGGGTCGTTCCCTTTGCACGGTTTGAAAGCAGATGGTGCATTGTCATCAATTTAGCTCTGCGGTGGTGGTGGAGGTGGATGAGGGTGATGGTGGTGGTGGTGACGGAGATAATGGTGATGGAGGTGACGGAGGTGATGTAGTGGTGGTGGTGGAGGTGATGGTGGGATGGGGGTGGATATGATGGTGGCGATGTGGTGGTGGTGGTAGCAGTGACATCAGTACTTAGAAAATCTGAGTGCTTACAATGTGCCAAGCAGCGTTCCAGCAACTCTGGATGTACTACCTCACTTAATTCTCATAATATTTGAAAACAGTAAGGAGCCGCCTCAGAAAACTAAAAATAGAACTACCATATGGCCCAGCCATCCCAGTTCTGTCCAAAGAGCGTGACAACACGAACGCGGTGCCCGTCACCACACGCAAGGCGGCACCGTGCAGAGCCAGCCGTGGGGACAGCCCGAGTGCCCGCGCGGAGCGTGGCTGGGAAGAGTAGCCGGCTCCGGACCCGCCGCCCAGCACGAGCAGACGGCCCTTCACAGCCACAGCAAAGCCGGAGGAAGCGCCACCAAGACGAGTCCGTCGAAGAGACAGACGCACCCGGACGGCGTCAGCTGTCGCCAGCGCAAGGAGGAGCAGAGGAACGGACACAGAAGACGGGGCGACAGAGCAGAGCACGCCACGGAGATGGCGGCGGGCAGGAGAGGGCCGGAGCGGGCCGGAGCGGGCCGGAGCGGGCCGGAGCGGGCGGGAGCAGGCAGGAGCAGGCCGGAGCGGGCCGGAGTGGGCAGGAGCGGGCCGGAGAGGGCGGGAGCGGGCCGGAGCGGGCGGGAGCGGGCCGGAGCGGGGAGCGTGCCGATGCCTCCTGGGCCGGCCTGGGTCCAAACTCCCTACTGGAGTTGGGAGTCCCAAATTCTCCAAAACCCACCCTGCACCTCCCTGGCTCTGGAACTGACTTGCTGGCAGGGCCCGGGGGCTCCCGCGTCTCCCCAGGCTCCTCCCCTCCAGACAGGTGGCCCGGTCCACCGAATGCTGGGGGGCTCCCCTCACGCCCGTCTCAAGGCAGGTTCGCACCCAGTCCCCTAACTTGCTTCCCCTCGTCTGCGTGGCCCCCTGTAACTCAGAGGCGCTGACTTCTGCCCCCTCCCCTGTCCAGGACCACCTGCGGTCACTACCGCTCACTGACCTGCAAGACGCAGGCCACATACTCCTGGCCCCACCGCCCGGGAAACAGCACCGAGGGCAGACGGCTGCGAATGGTGGAGACCGCGCTCAGGGCCCATCGAGGCACCTGCTCAGAGGCCACAGGCCCTGCGCGTCGGCCCCACGTGACACCGGCCGCGCGCCGCGGGCTCCGCTGACGAGGGCTCCGGGAGCAGGCTGGGCCGGCAGAGGCGCCTCCTGGCCGTGCAGCCTCCCCATGCTGCTGCCTCGGGAGGGGCCAGGTGCGCTCTGCCTCGGGCCCGCACCCCACGCTGGCACGCGGCACCTCCGCCCAGCAGGCCAGAGGCCCCAGAGCTGAGAGCCTCGGTGTCCCCGCGGCGCCTGGCGCACACATCGACGAGGGCACCTGGCTCTCTGGTCCGCGCGCGGGAGGTGCGGGGCTCCGACGGCGGCAGAGCCAGGAGACCGCTGACACGACACGCGCCTACAGGGCCGGTGTCTGCCTCCCACGCGTGTGCCCCGGCGCTGGAGCGGGAGCCTGCGCTGTGCCCGGGGCACGTGGCCCCGGGCAGCCCTCGGAGACCCCGCGGGGCTGGCCCCACAGCCCGGCCGGGCCATGCTCGTGCCACGGGCAGTGCCGGAGGCCGGAAGCATCCTTCTGCAGAGTGAGGGGGATGAGATGCCCACCTTTGGTAGTGAGGATTTTCGAGGTCACTTCCAGTTTCTCCAAAGGTTCCATTCCAATATTTTCCAACTTAATGACGAGTTGCTGAGTTTCTCCATTGTACAGCTGGACCGACACGTTCGTAGACACTTCATCGCCCGAGGAAGGCTGCAGCGAGTGTGCAGACCTGAAACAGCAGTAACAGGGTCGGCAAACTTTGTAAAAACTGGCACTTCAGAACAGCCTCGAGTCAGAGCCCCCCGATGTGCCTCTCAGAAACAGGGGCGCGGACCCCCGGCCTTGAGTGTCCAGCGCCAGGGCTGGGGGCGACCCAGCGCAGTGCCTCCCGGGCCCGACGAGCCAGACGCACAGTGCCCCCCGGGCCCATGTCGCCTGCCTCGTGCCGCATGAGCACTGCACTGCTGGTTACGTGCAGGCACGGGAAACAAAATTCACATGATCCGAGAGTGTGTCTCAAAAAAACCAAAGTCACCTTGCTCCGAATCATCTCAGGAAAAACCCACAGCTTTCAGAAGAAAAGGTGACCGAGTCCTGCTGACTGGTACAAGAAAACAACCGGCTTGACGTCCAGGTGAAGCTGACCGGCTGCCGCTTCACAGCCAGCCCTCCCTGCTGGCGGCTCTCACAGCACACCGAGGTCGCCTTCTGGAAGGAACCCCCAGCACCAGCGTGGCCCGCAGTCCTGGAGATGGTGGCCTGGGGTCTGGCCCCGCCGCCTGCCAGGGCCGTCAGTGCCGGGCGGGCCCTGCTCACAGCTCGGCCCCGGCACCTGGCCACCGAGAGGCCCCCTGAATGCGGCGTGGGCTGCGAACCACCTCAGAAAACCCCAAGATACGCTTTACCAAAACAACGTGACTAGAGCATTGTCCAGGAGTGCACATCGAGACGACCCCAGGCCCTAAGAGCAAGGAGACAGTTACGCGGCGCTGCGGTGTCTGCACGACACACTCCGCGGAGCACGTGGAACGTCCAGCCAGCGTGCAGGCGCAGCGACTAGAGGACACGCAGGCGCCGAGAACCCCAGCGCCGCCTGAGCCGCCCCCCTTCCTCTTCACGCTCTGCTACGGTCTCCAAAGCCCTGTCCACGGGGAGCTCTCCACACGGCCCCTGACATCATGACCGTTTCTCAGGACGAGCGTGCTTCCTAGGCGGCGCCGCGCCAAGTCCCTTCCGACTCAGCGCACTGGGGCGCACTCCCGCTGGCGGCCGGGACCCCGGCCTCCCCGGGAACAGCAGCCGCTCAGGCTGGGGCCTGCACACGTCTCGCCGAAACGCGCTGCAGCCCCGCACTGCCTCACCTGGGCAGGGACGTGCTGATCTGGAGCCTGGGCAGGGCTGGGATGACCTCCACAGTGGAGCCGCTGGTCTTCACCCCGGGGAGGCTGTCCAGCAGGCAGTCGCTGAAGACGCCGAAGACCGTGGTGTGGTAGCCTGGGCGAGGAGGGAACACTGGCACCACTTCCGGACTGCCCAGCCTGGAGGCAGCCCTGCCCCAGCAAGAGCTGGCGCAGGCTCGGGCAGCAGCCCGTCTCGGCCGCCCCCGCTCACCCCAGCCTGGGGCTCGGGCGCGGGCAGAGGCCAGAGCGCACCGGCGGGTCGAAAGGCGGGTTTCCCGGGAGGGTCTTTGCAAACTACGAGCCTCGCTAACTTGGCTCCAGCGCCTGCGCCTCGGAGTGAGAACGGCGGCCGTGCGCTTCGGGGCCCGAGGGGCTCGCGAGCGCCGAGAAGCAGCGCGAAGGCGCGGAGCGGGAAAGTCAGCGCCTCGGCTGCCCTGGCTGTGGCAGGCCGGCCGTCGCGCGCAGCCCGGGGTGCAGCTCAGCACGCCCCGCGCCAGGAGAGCGGCCCCCGCTCCGCCGGGCGGAGGAGTGCTGGGAGCTGCTCAGGCGCACCTCTAAAACGGCTTCTGAAATCCCAAGGGGTCAGGACTGCGAACAACTCTGCGCAGTGAAGTGAAAGGCCCGAGCAAGGGCCGTGGCCGCTTCTCTGCGCCCACTCGTGACACGCAGCCTGGGCCCGCGGGCACGCCGGCGGTCTCCCGCTCCCCGCACCTGCCTGCAGGGAACGGGTCTCCAGAAACAGCCCCCACACCCACATTCCCTGCCGGCGTGTGCTTCTTACAAGACTCCTTTAACCTGCGGGCGCCCCCGGAATCCCACATCTGACGCCGAGGCCCTCTCACACTTCGTCCCACGTGGCCCTGTCTGCCCGGCAGCCTCTGCAGCCGCTTCCCCACGCCAGTCCGGGCTCTTTCCTCCTGCGCCCCTCTGGGACTGGCGGCCACGGGCGCGGGGACGCCGGCGACAGGCCAGGCATCTGGTCACGCGGGGCTGGCCCTGCCTGGCACTCGGGTGCCCTCGGCGCCCCGCCAGCTGCTGCAGCTCGGACTTCGGCCCTCGGCCTGCAGTGGCCACAGCGCACACTCTGCGTCAAGCCCGCAGGTCCCCGCCCTCCCGCCGAGCCCCTGGCCTCCGCCCGCTCAGCTGGCGTGGGCTCCCCGGCGCTGTCGCCGAAGGCAGAGCGTGCGGCAGGCTGGGGGTGCGGCGCCGTCCACGCCAGGCTGACGCTGCACAGCTGCCTCCCTGCACCTCGCCGGTCCCCTGCACAGCAGCCGGGCCCGAACTGCCCGCCCAGCCCGCTCCCCCATCGAACAAGACAGCGGTGCCTGTGCCCTCGGGAGGGCCAGCCCCTGGTGGGGTCTACAAGGCCCCCGGGCCGCCTGTGCCTGGCCTCCCGCACCCCACATCTCGGCCAGTTACTCTGGGCCAGCCCCCTCCTCCAGCGCCCGCTCTCTCCTGCCGTCCACAGCCGACGGCTTGGGAACCCTTCTGCGGGGAACCCCAGTCGCCACCCACCGGCTAGGACCGTTCACGGTGGGCTCCTGGCCCCTTCTCAGTCCCCGCACCCACGTCCCCACAGGCCCTGGGGCGCCCCTCCAGACTAGGAGGGGGTCTCCTCGCCCTCTCCCGGGGAGGCCATGCGAAGATCACATGCCGGAGACCTACAGTGTGCAGCTGGGGCCCTGGGGTCACGGATCGGGCCAGAAAGCAGGCTGCCCGGGAGCAGCGCCAGGAGCCGCAAGGGGCTCTGGGGGACTTTGGGCCGAGGACGGGCGCGAGCCAGCCGCATGGGGCAGCCATCAGAGGACGGCACATGGCGGGGCTCAGGGCTGGGGGCAGCGGCGGCAGGGCCTGGCTGTCCATGGAGACCCAGGGGGCGCCCCACCGTTCGTGGAGATCGCCCGGCCAGGGGGCGCCCCACCGTTCGCAGAGATCGCCCAGCCAGGGAGCGCCCCACCGTTCACGGAGATCGCCCAGCCCAGGGGGTGCCCCACCGTTCGCGGAGATTGCCCGGCCAGGGGGCGCCCCACCGTTCACGGAGATCGCCCAGCCCAGGGAGCGCCCCATCGTTCGCGGAGATCGTCCGGCCCAGGGGGAGCCCCACCGTTCGCGGAGATCGCCCGGCCAGGGGGCGCCCCACCATTCGCAGAGATCGCCCGGCCAGGGGGCGCCCCACCATTCACGGAGATCGCCCGGCCAGGGGGCACCCCACCGTTCGCGGAGATCGTCCGGCCCAGGGGGAGCCCCACCGTTCGCGGAGATCGCCCGGCCAGGGGGCGCCCCACCATTCACGGAGATTGCCCGGCCAGGGGGCGCCTTACCGTTCACTGTGATGGTCCCGGCCGTCCGTGGGACCCCGACGAGCGTCACCGGGTAGAGGCCAGACTCGGCTGGCAGGGAAAGCGCCGCAGGGAGGGACTCGAACTCCACGCCGCACGTCAGGAGCCCCTGCGCGAGAGGGCGGCGGCGGGTGGCGTGAGAGGGCACCGGCCGGCTGCGCACGGGCCCAGGCGGGAGCACCAGGGGAGGAGCCGGCGCCTTTCGGGAAAGCCTGGAAGCGAGCGTGAGGGGCGCCAAGGGGCAGGGAGGCCGGCAGCTCAGCCCAGGCCTGACGCGGCCCCCCGCCCGCCTTTGCGCTCCCCGCTGCCTGGCACTCAGGCTCACCAGGGTGTCCAGCTGGGCCCGCAGTCTCCCTGCGGCCCCTGCCTCTCAGGGGCACCCCCGCACTGAGGGCCATCAGGGCCGCGCCAGGCCCAAAGCCGCACGAGGCAGGGGCCTCCTAGACAGCCGTGGACAGCCCCCAGCACCCACGCGCCATGGAGGCTGAAGGGCCCGTCGGCGTCTGCACACCCAGCTCCGCGGTCTCTGAGAGGCGGCTAGCCGGGTGAGTGTCGAGGGCGGCTCCCGGGGCGGGCGGCTGGCTCTGCTGGGAAGTGGCAGTCAGCTGAAGAGCTGGTCCACAGCGGGCAGGGGTGGCCGGTGCGGGGTGTGGGCATGGGGTGGCCGGTGCGAGGTGCAGGCGGGCAGGGGGTGGCCAGTGCGGGGTGCAGGCAGGCAGGGGGTGGCCGGTGCAGGGTGCAGGCGGGCAGGGGGTGGCCGGTGCGGGCAGTGGGCAGGGGGTGGCTGGTGCGGGGAGTGGGCATGGAGTGGCCGGTGCAGGGTGCAGGCGGGCAGGGGGTGGCCAGTTCGGGGAGTGGGCAGGGGGTGGCCGGTTCGGGGTGTGGGCATGGGGTGGCCGGTGCAGGGTGCAGGCGGGCAGGGGGTGGCCGGTGCGGGGTGCAGGCGGGCAGGGGGTGGCCGGTGCGGGGAGTGGGCAGGGGGTGGCCGGTGCGGGGAGTGGGCATGGGGTGGCCGGTGCGGGGAGTGGGTAGGGGGTGGCCGGTGCGGGGAGTGGGCAGGGGTGGCCCGTGCATGGGCAGGCAGACGGGGCTTCTCCACCTGGCAGCGGGCAGCACCCGTGCGCCTAGGGCAGGGTCTCCCTCCACTGACCAGCTCCCAGACCAGGCGCAGAGCTGAGAGCTGGTGGCCTGGCCCAGAGGGCCCCATGCCCACAGCACAAGCCCCCCCCCCGGCGGCCTCAGCACGGGGTCCCGTGACCGAGCGGCCCGGGCCGCAGGACGGGCGACACGTACCATGTTCTCCACCCTGAGCTCGAAGGGCATGGGGTTGTACACCATCAGCTGCACCTCGCACACGTCTCCTTGGACCCACTGGAAATCTAGGGGCGCAGCACAGGGTTAGCGGGTGCTTCTGCGCCCCGGGGCTGCGATGGCGCCTCTGCCACGGCACATGCCCGCGACCGCCTCGAGGCAACAGGGCAGTCACTGGCGGGCAGAGCCGCGACCACGCCCTGCCCGCCCCGCAAGGCTGACCCGCCGGCACGCCAGAGCAGCCTGCAGAGCCGGCCCATCGGCCAGCACGCCTGGTGACGGGGCTTCGCCGGCGGGCGGTGTGGGGGTGGCTGTCCCCCCCAGATGGAGAGAGAAGCCCGTGAGGCCCCGGGCCCCGGCCTGCTGCGCCTGCACGTCCCCGTACCCCCGCAACCCCACGCGTGACCAGGCAGCCGGCGGGTCACACAGACTGACGGGGTTCCCAGGCGCGGGCAGCGACAGGTCAGTGACCGGGGGAGCGGGCTGTGAGGCAGCCAAAGCGATGCCCGAGCGGCCGGGTCTGTCAGGTGCGTGCCCAGGCGCCGGCGGCCCAGAGACACAGATCCCAGAGCGCAAGGCCGAGAGGTTCATCGGCGTGCCCGGGGTCCCACGGCCGGTGAGCGGTGCCAGCGCCGAGCCTGGGCCTGCGCCCACGGGCCCCAGGCCGGCCAGGAGGCATCAGCACGCTCCCCGCAGCGCTCTGACCAGGCTCTCCGGCCCTGCAGCACCAGAGCCGCACCCGCAGGGGCACTAGCCGGGGAAGGACCCCGGGGGTTCAAGAAATACTGGACAGCGCAGACTCCCTGGAGCCTTGTGAACAGGGAGGGGGCATCCTGGGGTCACGCTTCCCCCAAGGGCGCTTGAGACCCAGACTCGGGTGGGTCAGCCCCGCCCAGCAGGCTCCTGAAGGAGCCTTCCTCAACACACCAGCCGGGACCGCCCGCCCGGGAGCCGCCACGCAGGGCCGTGCCGCCGCTGCGCCTCGGCCGCCACCCTGGCCCCGCGGCTGACGGCAGCGTGGGCTCCTGTGACGCCCTCGTCTGCCCACCGCACACAGGCCGGCCTGCCACTGCGCTGCAGCCCACGCCTGGCAGGGCACACACGGCTGCAGGACACCAGCCCACGCGACCTGCAGAAGCGCCCAAGTCACCGACGGTGCATGCGCGGCCCCCACAGGGCACACGGTCGCTGCGGCAAGGCCAGGCTGCAGCCCAAGCCACCCGGCAGGCAGGCCTGGCCGCCCAGCCTGCGGGGCAGCGGTGACCACGACACGGGCGCGGCCCCGCCAGACCCCGTCAGCGCTGCCGCAGAAGCCCCTCCCGCTGTGCACAGCAACAGCATGGACGGCAGCGGCCACCTGGCAGACCAAACTCGGGAGAGGAGCAGCTGGCCGCACTCAGACGGGAAGGCACAGGCCGCCCCGCGCCGGAGCGGGGAACGGCCCCAGGACGCCCGAAGCTGCGGCTCTCTGACGTCCCGCCCGTGTGCTGACCGCCGGCGCGCCATGACCGCGCAGAGGTGGCGATGGCGGGTCAAGGACCGGCAAGGCCTCAGACCCTGCGGGTGCCCGCGGGCAGAGACACTGCCCCAGGGCGCAGAAGCCGCGGACCGCGCTCCTCCCGGGCACTCGGCGAGCAGCAGCCCAGGGAGCCCGCGAGGCCCGCCGCACTCCCCGGCAGAGCGGCACCACCTCGCGGGCAGGGGCCGCGCCGGAAGGGAGACCGGGCCTGCCGCCCACCGGCCCCCCGCCTGCGCGCACCAGCATCCACTCAGCTCCGCTCTCATCTGTCACTGGGAAACCGCACCAAAGCGCGTGCTCCCGGCGGCCGTGAGCGTCACGGGCTGGTCGGCGCGAGCCCCGCACGGCGAGGGGCCGTGCCCCACGGGGAGGCTCAGCCGCTCGAGCCGGAGGAGAAGGCGAAGGGACAGGCCGGCCCGGAGGGAGTGGGCCTGGGGACCAGGCTGGGCTCAGAGCCACGTCCGGCCAGGCCCACTGCCACGGCCTCCCACCCGCGCTGACCCTGAGCCCCAGAGCAAGCGCCACGCCAGCGGGCTGGAGTGGGTCTCAGGAGCCCGGGCCCGCTAGCCACAGCCTACCGATCTTCTTGCTCCGCTCCTCGCCACGGCTGTGGGCGATGATGGGCGAGTAGATGAAGGGGCTCTTGGTGGACACGCCCGGCCCCAGCAGGCTCTTCACCTTCTGGGGCCGGAGGCTGGCGGGGAGGTTCAGCAGCTTCACATGCCTGTCGGTCAAAGGACAGAGACGCATCAGCCGCCACGCCGGCTGCAGGGCACAAACCGCGGCCGCGTGGCAGGGGACGGTCACCGCGGCTGGGCTGAGGGTGCCCGCACCACCCGGCGCTGAGACCCCCGCCTCGTGGCGCTGTGAGGGTCAGGGAAGCAAAGCCCGCAGCAGCACGTCCTGACGCGGTGGCACAGCTCACGACTCGGCGAGCACATTTAGACCAGTCAGAGCGGGCGGGCAGCCGGGGGGTCCCCGAGGAGGGGACAGTCCACACGGAGGCGCCCACGCGCCTGCAGGACGCCCGCCTGGGACGGCTCTGGCCGCATGGGAACAGGCCCGGGGCCAGGTTGGGGGGCCGGCGTGGGGGGTGCACGCCCAAGCCGCGTTGGGGCACTCCTGGGAGCCTAGGGGGATCTGGGTGCAAGACCTCCAAAGGGGAAGCGTGACTTTCCAGCTGCACATGAAGGGGTCTCATTAGACTAGACAGAGACGAGGGGCTTCGAGGCCCTCCTGCCCTCAGAACCGACGGAGCAGACGCGAGGCTTCCTCACGGCGGCCGAGCGGGCGCGGCCACGGGGCCAGCACAGGGTCCCCTGTGTGTGCGCGGCAGGAGGCCGTCCGGGCGAGGAAGCGGCCGGGCCGGGGCGGGCGCTGGGCGAGGGCTCGTCGCCCCGGCTCTTCACGCCTGCCCGCCGGAGCGCACACTCGCGGCCAGTGCCTCGGGCCGGCCTCAGCTCGAGGACAGACGCGGGGACCGGGCTCAGAGCCCCCCGGCTCTCCCGGGACCACAGTCAGGTAGGCAGGGGCAGGGCAAAGCTCGGGCACGAATCCTCTTGCTTCGGGTTTCGCGTTTCGGGTGCAGACACCAGAGCTGAGAGAGGGGATGGGGGCGCCCCCGACCCCATCCCATCCCTGCCCACGACCCCTGGGCTTTGCTCCGGGAGCTCTGCAAGGCCCTGCCTTGGCCGTGAGCTTCGGGCCCACGCAGATCTGAGCCCCGGAACACAGGGGCCTCACGGCCACTCTGCCAGCGAGGAAGCCCCACCGCCCCACAGGGGCCCAGGCCGCCCGCGCCGCACGGAGCTGGGGAGGAGCCGCCTCTGGCCGTGGACACCCTCTGCCTCAGCCAGCTGGACAGGCGCCCCGGCGCCACGTGGCCAATGATGAACGCCAGGGCAACCAGCGCCGAGCGCTCCCAGGGCCCTGGAGAGCAGGCCCGCCCGCCGACATCGACAGAGCCCCTCAGCCAGGGCTGCGGGAGCGCGGCAGACGCTGTCGGGGCCAAGGCGCGCTGCCTCTGGCCCCGCCCCGGCCACCCACACCGCAGACGGGAGGGCTGTGTGTGCACCTGTCTCCTCAGCCCTCCAGGCCAGACACGCTTCTCCTCGGTGGGACGGCAGAAGCTGGCCGAGCATTTTGCTCGCTAGCACACAGAAGAGAAGCGCCCTGGCCTGCCCCCTCTCGGGTGCAGGCGTGTGCTCAGAGCAGCAGCAGCAGCCACCCAGTGAGCACGAGGCAAAGACAGCTGCGAGAGGCCCGTCCCACTCAACACGGGCGTGACTGCCGCAGGGGCCGTCCGCTGCAAGGCTCTGCTCTTTGCAGCCGGAGGAATCCACGGTGCACCGGGCAGGCGCAGGAAAGGGCTTGACGGAGGAGGCATCCTGAAGGAAACTGATGACGACAAGCAGCAGTCGGCACGGGCGAGGAAAGTCACGTCGAGCAGGAAGCAAAGTCTGAACAGGCGTAAAACCCCAGGCACACCAGCCTCCTCTGAGGCACCTGCACACAGGTGTGGGGTCTCGGGCCTGGGGGGGCTCGCGTTCAGGGCAGGGGCCAGAGCCTGCTACAGGAGACCGGGAGGACACGCCAGGCAGGCAGGCCGCGGCCTGGCACACTGGCTTTCCAAGCCTCCGCCTCACCAACGGCCTGACGGCCCTGTGCCGAAGGCCCACCCTCGGTCCTCATCCGGTCTTACAGGGTGCTTCAGAGTGGCCACGTGGACCAGCAGATGACTGAGTCACGGAACCAAGGGCCTGGCTGTCCATGCACCCACAAGGAGGCCCAGCAGAGGGGGCAGCGCTGGACTCAGACCACTGAAGCCGCGCGGACCATGGCGAGCAGCAGAAACGGCAGCAGGCGCGGGCCAGGCGCATGACCCCACCGGGCGCACGACCCCGCCAGGCGCACGACCCCACCGGCCGCGAAGCTCAGTCTTCACGTGGACCCCGCAGCGTCTGCCTGAACGCAGACTACTATGCTTCTCCCCAGTCTGTTTAAGCCGATGTTTTCAGACAGCTGAAGAATTAACATGTTAATTAACACGTTGCCCGTTTTTCCAAGCAGTGCGCTCTTTACGACGTGGGTGCAAAACGGCCCCCAGCACTGAGCTTTCCCGAGCGCCAGGACAGCTGCAGGTCGGGGAGCGTCAGCGCAGCTCAGCACCCCAGCAGCCCAGGGGGTGACGCGAACACCGTTCTCGGGGGAGACAGGCCCAGAGGCCAGGTGCACGGACGGCCGTGGGGTCCAGGAGCACCCCAAGGGCTCACCTCCCGCCGCGGGCCTGCGCCCCGACTGACAGCGCCGCCCCCACCCGACAGAGCCAGAGAGGCTGGAGGAGCCACACGGCACTAGGTCCGGGGCGCCCTGAGCCAGGGCTGTGTGAGTGTGGGAAGGACCGGGGGCCAGGCGCAGATGGAACATGGGTAAGAGCGTCTTTTCCAGTCTTGAATTTAAAAAAAAATGCAGCGAGCCCTGGCTCCCACACCGATCGTGCCTACTTCAGTCCAGCCGAAGCCCAGCAGGCGCCCGGCAGCTGCCTGGCCAGGACCGAACAGCTGCGGCACCCTTGGCCCACGACAGGCGGTTCCTCGAGGGGTCCCTGCGGCGAGCCCCATCAGGGCGGCCCCTTCGGGAGCTGCAGCGCACGGGGTCAGGGCTGCATGTGCGCTGTGTGTGCGATGCATGTGCACTGGGCATGCAATATGCATGCTCTGCGTGTGTGCTGTGTGCAGTACATGTGTGCACTGCATGTGCAGTATGTGTGGTCTGTGTGTGCTCTGTGTGCAGCGTGTGTGTGCACTGCCCTGCAGTACATGTGTGCTGTGTGTGCACTGCGTGTGCACTGCATGTGCATTGTATGTGTGGTGCCGCTGCCAGCCTGACTCCCTCACGGGGAAACGCCCGCGCCGACATACCAGTCTCAGCGGCCACCAGGAGGCTCACAGGCACCCCGAGAAGCAAACTCCCAGGGCGCTACTGCGGCGTCCCGGAGTGGCCCCGGCTCACCTGACCATGGGGAGCTTGGTGAAGGGCACAGGGGGCAGGGTGAGGCCGTCCGGGAGGCTGATGAGCTCCATCGTGCCAGGGCACTTGGAGGTGTAGTTCTCCAGGCTCTGGGTCACGTCTTTCTTTTCTGCACGGAAAAGAAAAACAAGATAAACATGCAGTCAGCAAAACCAAAGCAGGGGGCGCTTTTGCTTTTGCTTTCTTGAGCAAAATTAAATTCTTGACCCGACCCCAGCAACACAGTACGCTGCGTCTTCTTGCAGAAATAAAGGGGCCGTGAGCACAGAGCCAGAGCCAGGCTGCAGCGCGGACTCTGAGCTAGTCTCTTCCAGTGGCCGCTGGCAGCGGCTGCTCTCAAAGTGCTCTGGATGAAGAGTAGGTTGCTATCTTCTAGGCAGTTCCATTTTTGAGAAAATAAGTCCTGACTGGACTCCAGTGCAGTCCGTGGTCACACAGGGCTGAGAACTGGCACGTTTTCTGACTTGGCAAGTGTCTTCGCAGCACTAACTGGGCCCCGGGGAGCGGGAGGCTGCCCGCACCACAGCACGGACCGGACGACCCGGCGCCAGCACGCGCAAGGCAGGCTTCGCGCCCGGCGCGAGGCCAGCTGCTCTGCCCACCTCGCCCCTCCCCAGGAGGGGGGCGTAGAGGGCACGGGCAGGCCCGCGTGTCTGCTGCCTGTGCGGTGCTCCACGGCCCCCGGACTCCATGGCTCGTCCCGCTCCGGGGCCCAAAGCACCGTCGTGCGGCTGGACCATTCCGCAGACAGGAAGGCTGAGCTCAGAGCAGCAGGGGCTGCCCGGACCCGCACGCAGCCCTCGGCCCGCACCTCCGCCTGCCCGTTGGAGAAGGGCGGACCTGGGAATACGTGCGCTTCTGGCTGAGCTTCCACATACAGGAAGCAACACCTGTCGTCGCCACCGCCATAGCCGAGCCATGAGTGCCTCTGTTCAAAGGATTCAAACAAGAAGCGGGCGGCAGGGAGGCCGCAGCGGGGTGGCGAACCGCCAGGCCACGTCTCGCTGGGCCGCTGCAGGACACCAACGCCCGAGTGCGCTGACAACTGCCGGGACATGGGCCGAGCCAACAAGCCTGAGTGAAGCTCGCGCGACGGGAGCCAGAGAGCATGGCCGCAGCCACGGGGCATCAGCGCGGGAGCCACGACGCCTCCCCACGAAAACTCCCAGTCCTGGAAATTTAAGCAGCACACAGACAGACAGAAAGTGCACAAGGAAAACTTGAGAAATATTTCTAACTAAAAGGCAATAAAAGCACAACATCAAGATATACGAGATGGGCCTGAAGACCTACAGAAAGGGAAATTTATAGCTGTAAGTGCTGATGTTGGAAAAGAAGAATGGTCCAAAATAAATTATCTAAGTTTCCACTGTGAAAGATGGGGGGAAATAACCCATGAAAAGGGCCTCCCTGGTAACGCAAAGGGTGGTTGAGCACCGCACTGTGGAGCATCCGCAGCCACCGCAGCGCGAGTGCGATCCCGGCCAGGGAGGACCGCAGGCACGGCAGACTCTCCCGGGTCAGCGCTGCCCCCTCAGCAGCGTGTTTCAGTGGATCCGCCTGTTCTGCTCCCCGCTCTGTCTCTAGTGAGTCCTCTCACCCCGCGCCTCTGTCCTGTACCCCAGCTCGTGTGCATAAATAGAAAATGTTTTTTAGAAATAGAAAATAAAGGAAAGAAAAAGGAAATAATAAGAACAGAAAACAATTTCTAAGTGATCAAAATCAAACACTGGTTCCTTGAAGGTGGCAGCAGCCAGAGCGCCCAGCCGGCAGGTCAGCTGGGTGGCAGCGTGAGCACTGCGGGGACCTCGCCGTGGAAGAGGACGTCCGCCCCGCAGACATCGCAGGACCGTGTGTGCGGGGGCAGCAGAGGCCGGCGGCCCACGGTGCCTCAGGAGCACAGGCGCAGAGGGGCCCGGACCTCTGGCGTGCGTGCGGGCGGGCGGGGCCCCTGGTGGAGGCGGCAGTGGGCTCCCGCGGTGGTGACCACGTGTGGCGCGTCCACACGCGGCTGCTTCAGAGGCTCCAAGGATGACATGCGGTGTGCTCTGATTTTTAGAAGAGGGGGGTAGAATGTTGTTTCTCTGGAAGAGTAATAAAATTGGTGAACCCCTGGAGAGGCTGATCAAGAAAAAATGGGGGACAGCAGTCACCCAGCTCAGGAACGGAAGAGCGCACTCCCCTCCTCGGTAAAAGGACAGCAGGACACTCTAGATGACACAGGCCGTCGAAGCTGGGTGACAGGAAGGAAGTCCTCGGCGGGGCGGAGGGGCGGGCAGAAGGCAAAAACCACGAGAGAAAACGGGCCTAGTGCCCAGCACTGAGCAAAGAAACCGGATCTGTAACCGAAACTGTCCCATCAACACCCCTACCCAGGGGCCCACGGGTGCGGTCCCCAGCATCTGGGAAGCCTGCACTGACCTCACCCACTCTCAGTCAGGCAGGAGTCGGGAAGCCTTCGCACCCTGCAGGAGAAGCAAGCCCCGCCCGGCCCAAACCTGACACGGGTTAGGGCAAGCGGCAGGCCCGGGCAGCGGCCGTCCCAGCGCCGCTGCACGGCAGAGGAGCGGGGCATGGGGCCCCGAGGAGGGGCCCCGGGCGCCCGAGGCCAGACGGAGAGTGGGTCTGGGGCCGCAGCTCCACGGGCCGCGAGGCGGCGGGCCAGGCCCCTGCGGGGTGACCTGCGCCTCCGCCAGCCGTCAAGACAAGGGAGCCCCCGGGCACGGAGCTTCCCACGACGCCCGGCCTGGCGCCTCGCTGCAGCCGGCGAGCCGGGAGCAGGCCACAGTGCGACGGGCGGCAGGCGCAGAGGCGCCCGGGCACCAAAGCCAGGCTTCAGGAGGACGGTCGCACCGTGCTTAGCGGACAGCAAGCGGGAAGCGGCTGGAGAGCCCGTGTTCCTGGGAAAGGGCCGAACAGGGATTCTAGGAGTAGAGACACAACCACCTGAGCTCTCTAGTTGCCAAATGGCCTTCAAGGTTACGCATGCAATAAAACGAGCCCAGACTGAGGCTGCAGCAAAGAAGTAATTTTATCAGAAAATTGCTCCAGCGCTTTGTACTCGACCAAGACTCAAAAGCTTCCACTGAGCAGGGGGCCGGGGGCTTCCAAGCAGGAGCTTATCCCCTGGTCACGCCGTGCGTCCATAGCACGGACCCGATTACTTCGTAACTTATTCCAATTGCTCTTGAAAATCTAAAATAGTGTCGACACTTTTAACCTGACGCGAAGGCGCTGGGCTGGCCTGGAAGGACGACGCCACTGTGGAAGCCTGAGTCAGGTGAGAGGCCCGCGGCCTCAGAACGGGGCAGGCCCTTGCTCTAGCGGCGTGACGGCCACTGGCTCTGCCCAGGCCTTCCTTCCTCAGAAGCAGGAGGACAGAATCTACACTCGTGTGCCCCTGCGAAGGTCCAAGGCGTTTGCCTACTTTAAACATTCTGCTGCTTCCAAGGTTAAGGTCCCTCCAAGATTTTCAGGTCGCGGGTAACAAACAAACTGGCTCCAACAGCAAAGCGGCTTCTTTGTCCTGGAGCTGTCGACGCAGAACGAGGCCGGGTGGCAGCGGGCTCGCTGCGGCTCCTGTCTCGGCCTGCTGCTCCCGGTCAGCCCGCCCCCACGGCGGCTGGGAGCTCCGGGGCCCACCCCGGCACGTCGGGTGTGTGTCACAGGATGAGCCGTCCCAGCAGCACGCCCTCTCTCCGGGCGTCAGCACCGCCGCCTCCCCTTTGTTTTCCAGTGAAATCACAGGCGGCAGCTGGGGTCCCTGACGCAGTCGCTCAGATCCACCAGAGACCAAGCACCGCTCTCTGCCAGTGTGTCAGCAGCGCGACAAGATGAAAGGCAGGCACGTTAGGCCGCCAACGTGTTAGGAGACCATCTATGTAAAGCACTATCTGGAAAAGTCGTAAGTATCTCTAGTGTTCTCAGTGTAACACCCAGTAGGGGAAATGACCTCAAGCACAGAGACGATAAATAATTCAGAAAAATCTTCACATCCAGTGTGAAGTCAATGATTTGATCAGTTATGAACCAGGAACATAATGGAAATTGATGCAATCATTAAAAAAGACATTTACAGAGTGTCTGCAATAAATAACACGGAGACTGTCAAGCTGCACAGGAGAACAGAAAGCAAAATGGCACTTGCAAAATACGTTTATTTGGAGAAACCCAGCAGTGCAAAGGAAGGACGCCGAGACCACGAACTCGGCCTGCGGAGCTACGCATCATTTTCCCTTCCTGCTTATGCTTTCTGAGATTTCTGAGAGCAGCAGAGGGTCACTTGTACAACAAAGTACTTCAAAAATACTTAAAGTGAATTTTCAGCCGCGGGGAGGCAGGGCGGGGCCGGGGAGAGTCCCAGGTCACTGTGAAGGAGAGCCGCCCGCAGAGACAAAGGGTACCGCGGGCCCAGGTGGCAGCAGCAGGAAGCCCCTCGGGAGGAAGCAAAGATGAACTTGTGCTGGAAAGGTCAAGTCCGAGGCAGAGGCTGGGGCGCGCGCGGGGAGAGGGCAAATTTATTTAAGAGCCGCTGCCTCTAAGAGGCATCCCACCGCCCAGCAGAGACGTCGCCCCGGGAGCGGCGTAGACACTGAGGGGCCTGGGGCGCGGTGGGCAGGCCCCACCACGGAGGTCAGGAGAGGGCCGGCAGCGAGGTGGGAGGGAATCGGCACCGTCTGGAAGCCAAAGGAGGACGCGCCACCTGCACTTGGTCTCGCCGAACAGGACGGGAGCGCGAGAAACAGCCACGACCCGGGAGGGAGGGCGCGGCACGGGCTGAAGGGCGAGGCGCAGGGAGAGGCCGGAGACGGCACGTGGGGCAGAACCGGGCCATCAGCACGGGACAGCCAGCCGGGGCGGCGTCTGCGGGGTGCTGAGCACACAGCACCGGCGCACTGCAGGCCCCGGCCAACCCCGGCAGGGGGCGGGGCTCAGGCTTCGCAAGGAACCCAGAGTCCTCCGGCAAACAGCAGCCCACGGCCGCAGTCCTTGCAGCCGGCACAGCCCGAGCTGGCCCACCGAAGCAGCCGGCACAGCGCGGCACGGCCAGCCAGCAGCCGGTCTCCGAGGCGGCTCCCGGACCCAGCGCTCCCCCACGTCCGCAGCGACTCCTTCCTCGCAACCTCGGTCTCGCCCCAGTTCTCCAAGCCAGCGTCACGAGAGGCCACGGTCAGGCCCCGGAGAGCCCCACGCCCTCTGGGAGCCCCCATGCTGCGGGCAGCGCGGCTGGCCTGGGCGCCCTCACAGGACACGCCCGCCCGGGCCTGCGGGCCTCCCGACGCGGGCAGTGCCCTCCCAGACCGGGGCCTCCAGCCGCAAGCACCCAGGACGGAGTGCCCACGGAAGGCAGCCAGGAAGCCCCCTCCTCCCGCCAGCATCGCCATTCTTCTTCTAGGCCGTACCTAATTTCAATGCAGCGATATTTAGAAAGGTTAATTATCAGCCCCGCCAATGTGCTGTGCCTGCTCCAGAAGAAAGGTCGCCGGATGAATCGTAACATCTGCCGTTCAACTAACAAACCGCCGTACAATGTGTAGCGTCCTCGCCGTGCAAATGAGAAAGCGGAGCCCGGGCCGCACTTCATCCTGAGCGAGGGCTGCGGGACGAGGGGGAGGGACCTCCGGCCTCATGGCTTCTGCCTCTTCTCGGGGACTCCAATTAGCCAAATCCGCCCCACGCGGCCTCCGCGAGCCGGCTGACCGCTGCGGGGTCAAAGGTCCAGGCGCGTCTCCTCCACACTCGAGTCCTCAGATCGCTGCCCAGATGGCCGCGGGCGCCGGCTCGCCCCGCTCGCCTGTTCCCGGGAGGCGAGAGACCAGAGAGAAGCGACGGCGGGAGCTCGTGGGCCGGCGCGGAGGGCTACCCGGCGGCCGTAGGAGTGGGGTCGGGAGCTGCGCGGCGACGGGGCGAGCGGGCCACCGGCCCGGCTCCAGGTGGGCAGGCGAGGCGGGAGCGGCTCTGGGGCCGGCCGGGCCTGTCTCCGGGACTTCGGCTGTGTGGCCTGCACAGTCAGCGGGAGGCCGGTGCGTGGCCCGGGAGAGCAGACCCGACGAAGGGCCCATCTGGGGGCCCGAGGGGCTCCGAGTCCACGCGGACCGGCTGCTGAGCTGACGCTGCTTCCCGGTTATGGGAGGCTCCAGAACCCCCAGGCGGCCAGCGCCAGGTGGGCAGCACCTCAGGGCCCAGGGGAGAGCCTCGCACTGGCCAAAGCAGAACTCAGTCCGTGGGCGACGGGGCGGGCCAGGGCAGCGGCCTACAGCACGGGCTGCCGGGCTCTGCCCGTGCTCTGCCCCGCACACACTCGCTGCACGTCCAGCTGCCCTGGGCCCAGCTGCCCGCCTGGTGTGCGCTCGCACGGGGGGACGCCGCTGGCCGGCGGCCGGGAGCAAGGGCGGCACACGCATGGCGGCGATGGGCAGGGCCAGGCCCTGGACACGCGGAGGGGCGCCATGACCACGGGCCGGACCCCACGGAGGTGCCGGGGAGCGAGAGCACGGAGGGCAGGGCGGGCAGGGAGCGGACCGTCCCCGGCAGGGCCTGCATGGCTCCCGCGGGTGCCTGAGCGCCGCCGGGCCCTGAACTGGGGCTCACGCATCCTCCCCACCTAAAAGGCCGCCGTACCTGTGCGCCGCGTCTGCAGCTCCTCCCTCCTCGCTGGGGCAGCGCTCCAACGGGCAGCAAGTCAGCCCGCGCCCGCAAAGGCCCGGCCGGCGGGCACGCGCACGGCTCAGAGCGGCGCTCACGGGGCTGCTACCATGGTCCTGGACGGGTCCCCCCACTGCGGACGAGGAGCAGTCGGGGCGCAGGGAGAGGCAGAGACCGCTGACCCCCGAGCACCAACGCAGCCTCACCCAGGGGGCCTGGGGCAGGGGCGGGCTCTGCCCCCCGCCCCTCCCCTGGGTGAGCCCAAGGGCGCACGGCCGCCCCAGCCCAGGCACACGCTCCGCTGGGCATGCTGGCTACGTCCGTGGGCCCGGGGGACACCCTGCCGGCAGGGAGCACACAGAAGGGCTGGGCTGGAGATGAGCAGGCTGTAACCGGAATCCAAGGCACAGCTGCCACCGGCCTCGGAGGAGACGGCCAGCACGAGCGGCCCCGGCGCGAGCAGGGCCGGTGACGTGGGCCGCGCACGCCACCTCAGGCCCCAGGGAACAGGGCGGGTGCGGCACAGGGTCTGGGCGCTGGCCAGCTGGCCCAGCGGGGCACCCTCCCCATGGCGCCGGGCTCTGGCAGGGGGGCCCGTGGGCAGGGGCCGGCGGAGGGAGAGAGCCGGGGGCACAGGGACACCAGGCCACGAGAGGGCACCTCTCACCGCAGTGGCGCCCGGGGCCGGCCAGCGCACCCACTCACCTTGGTCCGACAGGAAGTCCAGCATGGTCTGCAGCAGGAAGGACAGGTGCCGGACGGCGAGGGCGGGGGTGCCCATCCTGCGGGAGGCGTAGACCAGCTCGTGCAGCAGGCGCATCTGCACGGCGGCCCAGCCCCGGTGCGTGCCTGCAACGACAGCAGCAGCCTCAGCGCGGGCCGCCGGCCACACGGCCCTTGGAGCTGGCCGCCACCGGCCACACGGCCCTCGGAGCTGGCCGCCGCCGGCCACACGGCCCTCGGAGCTGGCCGCCCGCCTGGGACCGGTGCAGGAGGCCGGTGCTCGCGCCCCTGCAGGCAACGTGTCCACGCTAGACGCACAGACGCGATTTGAAAACAGCCCGCTCTGGGATGCCTGTATGGAGGCCAGGACAGAGACGGGTCTTCAGTGGCGTGGCCGAGCTAGAGCACACTTGGGGGAGCCTCGGTGACGACACGGGCGTTACATCGCAAAGCACGTGCTCTGTGAGGAAAGCTGGGAACGCAGCATACTGGAAGCTAAAGGCGGGAGGGCGAGGCACAGCGGGAGCTGTCTTTTTAGTCTCGTCTCAGCAGTGCAACATGTGCTGTTTTCAAGCATCTTCCTCTGTAAAAGCCTTCACGAGAGGGGCGTGGTAGTGAGAACCCCAAACAAAGGCGCCGCTGCTGAGGGTCCGGCAGCCCAGGGCAGGGAGGCTGGGGCGGTTCAGACTTGGAAAGGGCTGCCCGCCACAGCCCCCCGCCCCTGCCCGCCCGCCCCACCCCTGGGCACCCCAGACCATGCTCTCCACGGGTGTCCTCGGCCCGAGGGTGCCGCCACGGGGCGCTCAGCACAGCTGCGGAGCAGGGGACACAAACCCTGGGCGTGGATGGCAAAGCAGCAGCAGCACCTGCTGACGGCTCAGTGGGCGGCAGGCTGGTGGGCCACCGCCCCTCACCCCACGCCTGGGTCGTCGGAGAACGAGCCGGCTAGAGCCTGGCACTGACAGGCCGGACAGCACCGAAAGCCCCAGGCCGCTCACGGGCCCTCCGGAGCGGTGGGGGACGCCCAAGCCACCACGGGGCGCAGAGCGGAGAGCGCCCGCGGCACCCCCACGCCACCCAGGGCTGGGGCCAGAGGCCAAGGAGTGAGACCCTCAGACGGACTGAGGCGCCCAGCCCTGGGCCCAGAGGGCCGCTCCAGCGGGCGCGAGCTCCATCGGGCTCCCGGCTGAGAGTCGGGCACCGCGAGGCCGTCTCTGGGCGGTAGCGGCTCGGCTCCTGTGAGGGAGGCCGAGCGTAGATCTTGGCACGGACGGGGGACCAGCCAGTCCCCAGCGACCCAAACGCCTGGAGACCTGAGCCTTGAGAATCTCGTTCTCACGGCAGATTCGTGGCGCGGCCCAGCCGTGCGATCTCCAACTCTCGCATTTCAAAAACTCGCAGGTGAGAGTTCGCAGCGCCCGCTCGCTCCCACCGTGGAGCAGGTCCGTTTGCCTCCTCAGCGTTCTTGCGGGAAATTTAACCCCGAGCGGGAGAAAGCTGAGCACACCCCGACGTGGCCGAAGGCGAGACAGACACCCCCGCCCAGCGGGAAGCGCCGAGGCCCCCCGAAGCCACGCAGGCCCCCGGCCAGCACCTCCCGCTCCCGCGGCGGCTCCCGGGGCTGCCGCGGGCCCCGCCCGGTCCTCGGAGCACGCCTGTCGCGGCCAAAGGCGCTGGCGTTTCTTGTCAACGCAGAGCCCACGCAGCTCCCCGCTCTCTGTGCCGCCCCCTCCCCACCCCGCTCACGCACGGCAGGAGTGCCTGGGGGTCGAGCAGAGGGCCGGGGTGCTCGTCGGCGCTACCCTCCCCAAGACGCGCGTCGCCTGCCTCACCACCCGCCGGAGCTGGCGCCCGGCCGTGCAGTGGGAGCGCCCAGGCACACCGGCCTCCCTGCCCCGGGGCGCTGCGCTGCCGCAGCTAGACTGGAACCAACACTGTCCGGGCGTCCGCACGGCACGCCCGCCAGCTCAGAGGGGCCCCGGCTCTCCCGGTGGGGACGCGGCTGCTCCCGCCCAGCACCCAGCACCCGGTGCCCAGCACCACTCGGGCGGCAGAGCAGGCCTCGGGCGGCTCCCGCCAGCGCGCTCAGCCCCCTCCCCGCCCCGGCGCGGCGCCAGCACCTTTGCTGAAGTCCTGGGGGTCAAGCGACAGGCTGTAGCCGGGGAGCGTCTCCAGGAGCAGCTTGTAGCAGGCCCGCCAGCCGGGCTCGGCCACGCTGGGCGCCACGCACTGCATGGCCGCCACGCGCTTGAAGAAGGCCGACTTGCGGCGGAAGCCGATGAGCCCGTACAGCTCGGACAGGACGCTGTAGCGCTGGATCTTCTCCTCCTCGGACAGCTGAACACAGACGGGAGAGCTTTCAGAGAGGAGAAATGGGGGCGTCTTTTCTAAAAGCCGCTTCGTAAAGCGAGACCGCGGGAAGCAGAGGGCGGAGAGCGGTGGCGGGGGGATGCGTGAGGACGCTCTGGGGCCTTCTCACGCGCCCCGTGGAGGTCGCCTGTCCTTCTGCTGACGAGGCCCACGCCCCCTGCAACAGAAGGCCGCCGGCACGGAAGCAGACTCCTTCACGGCAGGCAGGGCGCCCAACCTAGGGTGAGCGGGGACGTCCACCAGACACTTTGCAGAAATGGGAAGCAACGGACCCCCGTGCGTCCCCGTGAGCTGCTAACGACACTAGGACTCCAGGGCTTTCGGGGCGTCTTTCTCCCATGGCCCGCCGAAGTCTCCCAGCAACCCAGGACAAGCACCACCGACGGTGCTTCTGCAGCGCCTGGACGCCAACCCGCCCGAAGCCCCAGCCGCGAGCGCGGCGGCCACCCCACACCGGGCTGCGCTGCCTCGCGAGGGAAGCGGAAGCCCAGAGCCGGCCGAGGCCTGCGCAGAGCCACCCGCCGCGGGGTGGCCACGCCAAGCCACGGAGCACCGCCTGCCCCTGCCGGTCACCCAGCAGCGTCCACAGCGAGGACCACAGCTCAGTCCTGCCGGCTGTGGCTGCGTGCCCCCCAGCCCCTCCAGCCACCAGGCCCTCGCCTGAGCCCTGCGGGAGACTCGCCGGTGGCTGTGGACGCGGCCTTCCGGCCCAGGCAGTGCTGAACTAACGCCCAGAAGCGCAGGCCAGAGTCCACCACCCACCCCAGCCCTCAAGGTCAAACAGCGTTACCCGTGACCTGCAATTCCACCCCGGGGAGCTGGGAGACCCCCGGGCTGGAGACGTGTGTTCTGGTGAAAACCAGCCCCGAGCGTGCCCGCAGCGTTCATTCAAAGCCGCCAAGGCAGCAGCGAGCTGGTGCCACGCGCTGACGGGTGGAAAGGCGGTGGCGGGCGTGCAGGGTGGGACCTCCCCGGCCGCACAGCGCAGCCTGGCCCGGCCGTCCACGGCGCGCTGAGCTGCGCGCGAGGGCTGCGGGCACCGGGCAGACCCTCCCCGGCGCCAGGCGCGACGCAGCACGGCTCTCGCGGACGCGCGACCTCTCCAGGAGAAGCACGGCGACCCCACCCGGGCGGCTCTTGGGGCTGAGAGCAAAGACCACCGAGGCAGGCGGGGCGGGGAGCCTGTGGCTGAGACCCCGCGCCCCCGCGACGCCAGCAGGCGGGCCCGGCAAGGCCGCCGGGGCACTGGAGAGGATGAGGGCGGCCCCTCATTGCACCTCAGGGTCCACTCTCAAGCCTGTCTCAAGGGCTGCCAGAGCCTCCCGACCAGGCCCGACGCACTGTTTACACTTGCACGCCCCTCCCCCAAGACGCGCCAAGTCACCTTCTGAAGGCCGCGCAGCAGCAGGGGAGGAGGTGGGGGCAGGTGGGCCGGGCGGGGCCCCTAAGAACGCAGGCGTGAGTGGGGTTCCTCCCTCCGGGAGACCCCGCATGCCTCCAGGGCTCGGGCCGGACGAGAAGGACCCGGACGCAGGGCCGGCGGCGTGGCCCGGAGCGCGGCACACCAGTCGCAGGTCCGGGCCCTGCGCAGCACCTCGGGCGGTCTCCAGCCCCGCCAGAAACGCTCCCGCTGACTCGAGCCCACCGAGCCCGCCCTCGCCGGGCCGGAAGCGAGCCGGCCCCCTGCCCGCCCTCACCGGGAAGCTGCGTCCAGGCAGGGCTCCCGCCCCAGGCCGCGGCCTCCTTCTCCCGTCCAGCTTGGACGGCCTTCCCCAGGCTCCCGCCGCTCTGACTTTGAGCTTGAGTGGACATAAAGTTCCGGGGTGACGGTGACTCTGGGCCTGCCCCGGGTTTGGCTGTTTCCTCAGCAACAACCTCATCGAGGAGCCGCATGGGGAGGCTTCAAGAGGCTCTTCTTCATCTGGCCAGAGCAGCCTACGGAAGCGCAAAGGGCCTTGAAGTCACGTTAACGGGGACAAGAGACTCCAGGCCTCGCAATGGCACCTTGGGCCCAGAGCTCCGCAGTGGCCCGGAACCAAGGTCCGGAGGAGCCGGGCTCGGGGCTGGAGAGACGGTGGCCCGCGGGGGTTCCACATCCACTGAGGAGTGGGGCTTTTCTCCGGGTCTGCAAATGATTCCTTCCGTAACCACCTCCTACTGCCAGTGGCCATGAAAGGTCGCTTCAGGGGCCTTGCCGGTGGCGCAAGGAATTACGCACGCACTGGGAAGCACCCGCAGCCGCTGCAGGCGAGTCCGATCCCCGGCCAGGGGGGACCCCAGAGCGCAGCAGACGCTCCTGCCTCCCGCTGCCCCCTCAGCCGTGTGTTTCCATAGATCCACCTGCTCCGCTCCCCGCTCCGTCTCTGGGGAGTCCTCTCAGCCCCGCACCTCTGGCCTGTGCCCAGCCCTTGTGTGCAGGAATAAGTCTTAAAAAGAAAGTTCACTTCAGGCATCTGGGTCACGTGGAACGAGAAGGCCAAGGAGCCCTGGGGGCTCCCCCACCCCCGGTTGCTCGCCTCTCAAAGTGGGTACGAGAGCTGCAGAGCAGCAGCACGGGGAGACTGCGGCCAACGCCTGCTCCAGCGGCCACTGCTGCAGCACGAGGTGCCCACGGGCGCCGAGCCACCGCATGCCCGTGTCGGGGGGCCCGCCCCACCCCGCGGCGGCCAGCGCTCGTCTGGGGGCGACCCCACTGAGCGCCGGCTGGACGGTCCTGCTCCTTCGTGCACGGCTAGCGCCCTCCTCTGCAGACCTGACCATCCTGCCAGGCTGCCCGCGCCGGGACTGCCTCTCCCTCGGGCGGTGAGCTCGAGCGGCCAGCCCAGGGCTGCTTGGGCCCGGCTCCGGGGTTGCGTGAGGGGGAGGAGCGGGCTCTCCCGAGAGCCCCTCGCCTTGTGCACCAGGCGCCTGCAGCCCCTCAGCCGGCTGTCCCGTGCACAGCGATCACGGCCCGGCACGGAGGATGACCAGCTAAAGACCACGGGCACGTCCATGCCAGCGAAGGGCCCGCCCCGGGGCCCGGCGCTGAGGCTCACCACGGCGCGGCTCGCACTGAAGGCCCCGCGCGCCCACCGGGACGCGAGGCCCAGCTTTCGATGGCTCTCGCAGCCGCTCTCAGACCCGCGGCCAACCTCAGGGCCCCATGTGAGGAAACGGTACTTCGACCCTAAGCCAGGGCACCCGAGTTCTTCTCCTCTGAACGGGCTCAGCGCGAGCCCCCGAGAGCCGCCTGCTCGGCAGCACGCCTGCAGCAGTTGCTGAACAGCAGACGCCGCGTGACCGAGCAGAGGCGAGGCACGGCCCTGCGGCAGACGGGAAAGCTTCCCCGCAGGGACGCCCCGCCCGCACCCTCCAGCCCAGGCGTGCTGTCCGCCTGCCACCTCCGCAGGGGCCTCCAGGGCGGGAGGCGCCGTGGCGGTCCCTCTCTGCGCCGTCGCGATCGGTCCGGGGGACGTGAGCCAGCGACCCCACAGGAGCACAGCCCGGAGGCGAGGTGCTCTGCTGCAGAACGACACAGGCCCCCGTCCTGCCGCGGCGGTGACCCCACGAGGGGCACGGCCCCGTCTGCCCACCGGCAGACGCGCCGCGCGCAAGGAAGCAACGCGCTCGCGGGGAAGCTCGAGGGCGGTGCGGGAGCTCGGCCGGCCGCAGGCGGGGGCCCTTGCCCCAGTGCTGCCGGGCGACAGAGCACGCGTGTCAGGGAAGCGCGCCCCGCCCGGGAGCCTGTCGCTGCCCCGCCATGCGCCAGCGAAGCCGCGGGCCCAGACGCTCACCGCTCACCTGCGAAGGCAGCTGGTCCTCGCGGCAGCGAGTCCCGGGCAGGGAGGGTCGCCCTCGCCCAGCCCAGCAAGCCGGCTGCAGCCGAGGCTCCGGGGGCCCAGGGAGACCCCCTCCCGCCCTCACCCACCACATCCGGAGGCCTGTGGCCGGCTGGTGGCTCCCGAGCAGAAGCGAGCAGCACTGGGCAGCGGCCCCCAGCGCCAGCCGCCTCTCCCTGCGCAAGTGAAACCCTTAGCAGGGGAGAGGTGCAGGATGTGCCCGAGGCCACACCGCTCCCACGTGCAGCGGGCTGGCACCCCACTCCGCCCAACGCCACCGCCCGCCTGACGAGGCCCAGGGCTCTGTGCTCTGGCCGCCCCCACAGGACGCGCCCCCTGCCTTCAAGCGCCTTCCGCCCGCCCCATCCCGTCGGAGGCCTCGGCTCCCGGGGTGCAGGCCCATGCCCCATTCGGCTCCCAGAGGCCGGCTCAAAGGCTCCCCTGTCCTTGGCGCTGGTGCCTCCGCGACCCTCCTAGGGCCTCCCTCGCACCGAGCTCCTCGGCCGCCCCCAGCTAGCCCCCAGGTGGGATCCTGGGCCTGGTCATCGCTAACCCACTGCCCGCTGGGCACCAGCACCCAGCAGACACCCCGACGCCACGGTCGGCAACCTGAGCACGCACCCCGGCTGTGGCGCTCCGTTTGCCGCACGGCTGAGGCGGCCCCAGTGGCCACGTCCCCATGGCCGAGACACCCCGCTTTGGGGGACAGTCCCCCTCCCCGCCCGGCACTGCCCGCACCGCTGTCTGCCCCTGCCCCGTCCCTGCGGCCTGTGCCTTGCACTGGGGTGCCGGCTTTGTTCTGGGGTCACCCCTCCGGGCTCAGGCGGGCAGCTGCCTCAGCTTACCTGCCGCAGAGGCTTCAGCCCCAGCAAGGGGCCCGAGGGCAGAGGCAGGCCCACAGCCCGGCCGTTACACGTGGGCATCAAGGCCTGCGCAGGGGCCCGCCAGTCCAGGTGTCCACTACCCGATTTCTGTCCACTTTCCTTCTGCTAGCGAGTGAGGCTGCTCTGCGGTCAGGACGGCAACCATGAGCTAGCCACACGGGGTGGACGAGCTGGGCACGGGGCTGGCTCCTCCCCCACACAGCCCAGCCCACACCTGAGCTCCCTTCTTTGTCCTCACCCCGCAGCGTGACCAGCCCTGGACCGGACAGGCCAGACGGGTCCTCCCTCGGCCCAGCACACAGCCGGGCGGCGCCTGTCCTGCGCTGACAGCCCCGGCCGGGGGCGTTCCCCACAGCGCCGCCTCCGTCCGGGACAAACATCTCCCTCTGCCACCGTTCAGGCCGCCGACGGGACGGCGCGGGCCTGCGTCCTGCCCCGCAGCACCGGCCGCTCGCAGGGGTCTCCGCCGCCCTCCCCTGAACCCGCGTGGGGCTCTCTGGCAATCTAAGGCCTTTCTAGAGCACCACTCCAGGCTTCTGCACTAGCAACGGGCCCCAGTGCTTTGGTTTTGCCTTCCGAAGGTGTGACGGTCGTGTGCGCAACTAGTCATTGTGTAACAAACGTTCCCATGGTTTTGTTAAAAACCTGCCCAGACTTGGATCTAAACGACATCAGCGGGCTGCCTGCTGGGCAAAAGGAGCTGGGCGCTACAAATGGCACCCACTTCCCAAGGGACGAAAGTGATGACGGGCAGAGGGCGTGTTCAAGGTCACAGAGCGGACGGGCAAAGCCGCTTCTCCAACCCACAACACTGCTGGAAAGGCAGAGCCTGAGCTGTGAAGGCAGAGGCCACAAGCAGGAGCAGCGCACCCGGCTCGGACAGCGGCGACCCGGAGGTCGTTGGCCTCCTCAGGCCACCAGCAGGCCCACTAGGTACCGCGTGGCGCAGCTGGCCCTGGCGGGGCTGGGGGAGTCAGGAAGGCGCCCCGCCCCGCTCCGCCCGCCCCCCCCCCCCCTCCGCGAGCACACGCACCTGCCGGAGGTTGATGTAGACGGCGTTCTGCAGGAACTCCGACGCCTCCATGCTCCGCTTCTGGATGGCGAGGACGCGCACAGCCTTGACGCAGGCCTCCAGCTCGATGACGCCGGCGTTCTTATACTGCGGGCGGAGCTCGTGGTCAGCGTCCTAGCCGCACCGCCCGCCGCCCTGCCCCGGGAGGGTCCTGGAGGCGCGCCCAGAGACGCAGCCACGACCTGCATTCACGGCCCGCACAGCGGCCTCCAGGCGCCTCAGCCCCGCCCCGCAGCGTTAACGCGCCCGCCGGGAACTCACTTCGCTCTGCGGCGAAGATTCTAGCTCCTAGCTCCGAGTCCCCAGCCCGGTCCCCTCAGCGCTGGCTCCTGCTGCGCGGCCGGAGCCCACGCGCCAGGAGCCGCTGCGCCTGGAACTGCTTCTCCTCTAAGTGCGGGGGCGGGGGCGGGGGCGTGTGGAGTGTGGGCGCTCGCAGCCGGTCGGGGCGCGCACTCTCCGCGGCACTGCGCTTCGGCACTGGCCGCGGGGCCCTGGGCAGCGCGCGGACCGGCCCTGGCACGGAGGGCGGGAGGGGGCAGCCGCGGTGTCCCCGCCTGCTCGCCTTCGGGCGTCTTGGGAGCTGGCCTTTGCCCGGACATCCTGCCAGGAACAGCGGACTCGGCCTGCTGGGCATCCTCTCGGAAGCCTGTCCAGCACCCCGCGGCCCTGGGGGCCCCTCATCTTGGGGGCGCAGACACCACTGCGGAGCTGGGGGAGACGCAGCTGCGCCCGGGAGCCCGGAGGCTCCCCCAGGCCCTGCGCCCAGCGTGGGCAGGAAGGGGGTACAGCCTTGTGCGTCTGGTGCCCGCACACGGGGCCTGGGCCCTGGGCTGACTTCTTGTTGGATCCGTTTCCAGAAAACCGAGTCTCACAGAGCAGCCTGTCCTAATTCTGACTTTGTTTACAGCGTAAGAGCCCAAATTTTTATTCTATCAAAAGCAAGCTCTAAAAAAGAAAAAAATGAGGACGCTTCCCCTCTGTCGTCGAGAAGGCGCTTCGGGGCTACCGCACGGGCCGCGGGACCAGGCTCTGAGCAGAGACGGCCTCGTGCGGAGCCCGGCAGGAGCGCTCGGGGCTCGGGGAACGCAGCGCAGGCCGGCCGGCGCCCAGCGGCCAGAGCCGCGAGCACGCGCCTGCATGTGCTCAGGAGGTTCGGGGCGGCTCAGGTCAGCGGCGGGGAGGCTGCTGACGCCCACTGGAAACGGCACGCGCATCGAAGCGAAGAGGAAGGGCTCTTGCCGCCGCGCTGGCCAAAAGCTTAGAGGTAGGAGCAGGTGCCGTTTGTGGGGCAGCAGAGAGCTGCGGCCCTGCGGGGGCCGAGAGGCAGCCCTGGTGAGCCCGCACCGCCCAGGCAGGGCCGAGTGGGGCTGCTGCAGGTGGCGCCCGGTGGGCTGCGGGCGGCCCCAGGGGAATGCAGCCAAGTGTGGCACTTTGGGGTGGGCGGCTGGTGACAGCATGAGGGACTGCAGAAGGGGCGCAGAGCCACTCAGCCGGGGGACTTCGGTCCTTGGGATTCAGCGTGTGGGGTCAGCGTATTTGCCCTTTGCCCCGATCTCCCAGAAGCTGCTGCAGCCTCTGAAGGGCGTGGAGAGGCCTCCGGGGCCAACCTCAGAGAGGAAAAGTTCGGGGCGCTGCAGCAGCCTGAGACTGTCCCCGGCTCTGCTGCTGACACAGCCGGGAGCCCTGGGGGTGGGGGTGGGGGGCGGCAGAGCTGGAGCGGCCTCGCCGGCTAGGAGTGGCCATCCCGTCCGTGGGGTCGCTTGGCCGCCGCAGCTGCAGCTTGAGAGGCGCGCGTCGGCCGCTGTGCTGGGACGTCCGGCAGCTCCGGCGTCTCCGCCGTGTCCCCGCTGCCTGCGGGCTGGGCCGGCCGGTCTGGCCGCCGCCACGCTCCGGAGCTCGGCGGCGGGGGGACGCCGGCGTGGGAGAGGAGCTCGGCGTCCTCAAGGCAGGAAGTCGCCATCTTCAGAGTCTTTGTGCTCAGGACTTTACAAAGCCCTGGACATGTCAGCGGCCATTTGGGCCTCAGTGACATTTTGGTTTTCCTGGTCTGTCAGATGCACGCCAGCGCTGCTGCTCTCTAACCCTGAGTCGTCTTGCAGTTGTGCGCGCTGGTGAGAAATTCAGATGGCGAGCGTCTGAGTGGCGTGTCCATGGCCAGCTTCAGTGCCCCTTGCTGCCCTGTGCAAAGTCCACCAGCTGGATGCTGCAACTGAAGGGCGTTTGGGGGGCTGCCCCTGAAGAGCTTCGTCGGGGGCCGCGCGGCACCGCGGCTGCTAGTGCGGAGAACTCAGCCACAGTGGTGGTCTGATACAGTGCGCTGCGGTTGCTTTGAAACCCCACCCTCCCTTTTATACGTGTCAATTTCCTCTTTTCAGCCCCTACTGAGAAGGAATCTGGGGGGTGACGTGAAAGCAGCCCACGGCAAGCCCGATGTCACATCTCGCCGCTCTGTCACCAGGAATCTGGACGGAAGGAGACTCAGCCAACGTGAGCCCAAAGCTGTCCAGGCGCGGCGTCACCAGGAGAGGCAGAGGGACGGGCTGTGGCGAGCAGGGGTGCCCGGCCCTGCGGCCCGGCCCCGCCCACGCCCGACCCCGCGAGGTCTGACCCGTCAATGCCCGGCCCCACCCCGCGGCCCGGCCCCGCCTGCACCGGCTCTCAGTGCTCTCGGGGCGTGTGGTGGACCGGGCCACCCACAGCTGGACGGCTCTTCCGCACACACCCCTGGCGGGCGAGCGGGGCTGAGCAGCCGCGGTGCGCCCGCCCCTTGCAGACAAGCCACAGGTGCCGTCCCGGGCTCAAGGGCACAGAGCCACCCCTGTCGTCAGTGCTGCCACGTGGGGCAGCGGATTTGGGAGGAGCTCCAGCCTCCCTCCGCCCCGCTCGCTCTTCCGCCTTCCGCTCAGCGCTCGGTGAGCGTGTCCGAGACGCAGGCAGAGGCGGCCGGGTTGGATCACGGACACGCACCGCAGGGGGCGTGGCCCACGCGGCCAGCCTGTGTTAGGGCGCCCCGGCCTTCCACAACCCCGACATAGGCAGGGGTCACAGGCCAGAGGTAGCTATGGGAGTGTCAGGGCGGTCACTTCTGGGCAGCGGGACAGCCCGCGGTGCAGCAAAGGCCACCTGCCGACGGGGCGGGGCGGGCGGGTGGGGCGCGGTCACCTTGCTGTAGTAGGAGATGGCCTCCTTGTATCTGTCGACGATGTCCTCGGGGCTCAGGCAGTTCTTGGCGCGGCCGATCTCGGTGCTGGTGTCAGCGTTGATGCCGTTGGTGGTGAGGGCGCCTGCAAACCAGAGGAGGCAGCGTCACCTTTGGTTTCTCCTGTCCTCTCCTGCGTGAGCTTAAGAGGGGCGCAGAGTAGGCCAAGTTTAAGCGGCCCCTTCTGCCTGCACGGACCCGCGGCTCCGCAGCCCTGGACGTCTCACATGGACACGCACGTTCCAAGCTGACTCACTTGGAGCGAGTGTCCTGCTGCTGGGCTTCAGCAGAGGCCGCGGACCCTCCGTGACGTGCCTGCAGACGAGTCGCTGCCTGCAGACCAGCCGCTGCCTGCAGACCAGCCGCTGCAGCCTCGCATCCTGGAGCCTCAGAGCGCGCTGCTGCCCTTAGCCGGAGACCGGCAAGGGAACCCCCAAACTGAGCGCTGAGCACGGGGCCTTAACTGCCAGGGTCCCCTGTAGCAGTTTTTATTTCTGGGCAACCCCGAGTTCCCCAGCCATCAAATGCACGCGGGAAAGCGTTCTGGGGACGTGCACAGTGCGACCGCGCCGGCAGGCAGGGAGAAGGCTGTGCTGTCGCGGAAACACCCAAACATGTGTAAGCCTCAGGAGCAGGACAAGGTGGGCTCCTCCTGCCCACGGGCACCTCATGGGCAGCAAGCACCCGCGGACTCGCGGCGGCCGGGGCACCTCTGCCCCGGCTCTGGTAACTCCCAGGCCCAGGGTCTGCGCCTAGCCCCGCCCACACCTGGCCGCTCTTGCCCGCTGCCATCTAGTGCGGCCACACGCTCCTCCACGTGCTGCTGTTCTGCAGCTGCCTCTTGGGATGCTTTTTGGAACGAGACAAAACAATGAGTAGACAGGACAGAAGGACAGAGAGACTCCAAGAAAGGGGACAAGGAAGACTTCCCAGGCAAAACCTTCTGGTTGGGAAAGAAAGAACTAGGAGAGCCAGGAAGAGGCGGGGCTTGGGGCGTGTTTTCCTGCAGATTTGTGAAAACACAGCCAGTGATGCGAGGCTAGAGCAGACGATAGAGAAGGGTACGCTTGAAAGAATCTGGAAATGCGGACTTCTCAAAGAACAGATTCAAATCAGCAAGACCCAACCACACGGCCCTGGGCGCTCACAGAAGTGACATTCCACCTCTGAGCTGCAGGGCACCCTGGGGCGCCTGGCCCTGCGGGGTGGTGGCAATGCCCTTGCAGCCAAAACCACGTGCTCTTGCGCTGCCGAGGGCCAGGCCTGTGCCGGGATGCCGCGCACGCCCGCTGTGCCTCTGCAGCACCCCATGTCTGCAGGCGAGGAGGCACCTCAGACAACAGCGTTCCCCAGGGTCCCCAGGTCCTGGAGCCCCCGCTCCTGCACAGGGAGGGCCCCTTGTGGGCTTACGTCCTCCCCTCTGTGCCTCCCGCCGACGTGCTTCCCGCGCGACCACCTGCTCCCGGCTAACGGCATCGAAGCACGACAGAGGTGCCCGGTGCAGTCATCGGCTCTGGCCCTCGGCTCTGTGCTGCTGGGTCTTGTGCTCTTGCTCGGAGAAAGGAAGGAGAAGACCGTGGGGGCTCACAGACGATGCGCTGGACGCTCCATTCTCCAGACAGCACCTCGGACCCTCCCACAGAAGACCCCTCCAAAGTACTCAAAAAGTACCAGCCAGGGAGGAGGGGAGAATGACCCCCATCTTATAAAGAAAGGGCATTGCCGACAACGCGGGTTCATTCCGTGGCTACTTAACTCCCGCATGGCCACTGGGGTACAAATGCCCTGTGCAGCCCAGAGTCACGCGATCCGAGGGAGCAGGCAGGCTGGACTTCAGCCAGCACGGAGCAGAACCGCCAGCTCTGCGAACAGGGCAGCCGTCGATGCGGTCCCGGCGGGCATCTACGACGTTCTGCCGCCCACGGCATGATGCCGAGCGCCTCGGGAACCAGCAGCGTGGGGGCCCAGCCTGGAGGCTGCAGACGGGCCTGAGTGCCCAGCCGGGTGCAGTCCAGGCTGCAGGAGGGGGCGCAGCGAAGAAGTGAGCAGGGAAGCCGTCCCAGGTGCCGGCGAGACTCGACCCGAGGAAGAGACGGTCCGTCCGAGAGCAGGCCGGAGAGAGCTGCGCGCTCCTGCCACACCAAGGCCGGAGGCAAAGCAGAAACACGAGGCAGGAGAGCCGGACCCACGAGGCCCCAGACACGGAGGAGACCACGGCAGAGGAGCGCCTCCGGGCAGGGCCACGGGCTCGCTCCGGCCATGCCCGCAGGCCACTCCCGGCAGCCCGCCCTGCGGGGGTAGCTGGACCAGCACTCCACACCCGACGTCACGCTGCCCCACGTGCGGGAAACCCCGCCAGGCCCCCAGCGGCCCGGGACAGGCTGTCTGGCCAAGGGTGCCAGGCCCGGGTGGTCGCCCGGAGAAGACGAAGCGAAGCAGGCCGCATCACACGCCACACACAACGCTGAAGCCCAAGCCGGCCCGGGCGCCGGGGTGAGACGCCCCTGACGAGGCACTGAGGCCCGCAGCCTGCATGCAGGACCTGCCCGGCCAGGCGCCGCCGCCCAGAAGCCGCTCCAAAGCCAGGGCGTCTGGTCACCTAAGACACAGCGAAGGCTCCGGAAGGCCGAAACACTGACAGCAGCTTGGGAGGACACGTCTGCAGCGTGCATCACAGCGGGCCAGCCCGCGGGCGCGGAGGTCACCGAGAGCCTGGTCAGGCAGGAGCCACCCGGCCTGCATGGACGCCGGCAGCAGCATGAGGCAGAAGGGAGAGGGAGCGGCGGCCGCAGAGGCAGCGAGCACTTGAGCGCTCAGAACGGCTCATGCCGTTCTCCAACAAAAACAGTGAGAACACCTCAGAGAAATGTCTGCTTTCAGAGATGGGACAGAGAAAGCACAAAATGCATAAACAGCTTGACCAAGAAAGCAGGGAAGTGCCGGATAAGTGAAGAACAGGTTTGGCCAGCGGGACCCAGCTGGAAGGGCTTCCTCGGGCCGACCCTCTTCGACGGGCCACACAGCACAGAATGGCGGACTGGGTCAACTCCAGAATGAGACAACCCACCCGTCCACAGCAGCGGGGGCGGGTACGTGGGTGGTGGGCGGGTGGACGCGTGCAGGCGGGGGAAGGAAGGCTCTTCTTTATATTAGAACGTTAAATAATAAACATAAAAATGCCAACATCGTACTTGACGAAAACGACTGAACTTCCCCCTCCAAAAGTCGTGACCGAGACAAAGGTGGCCTCCCTCACAGCTGTTCGACGAGCCACTAGAAGTGACATGCGTGACAATCAGGCAAGGAATAAAAGTACGCAGAGTGGAAGGGAAAAGCACAACTGTCTACTTCTAGGGTATGAGCTTGCACAGAAAATCCTAAGGAACTCGCGCCACCCGATGGCTAGCACATCTAATGAGTGGGTGCAGCAAGCTGTAGAAGAGCAACATGAAAAATTAATTATATTCCCATACAACTGCAGCGAACAATCTGAAACTAAAATTATGAAAACCCTTCTCCCAATGCCATCAAAAAAATAAAATGCTTCTGGGAAAATTTTAACCAAAAAAGTATGGAATGATACTCTGAAAAGTCAATACATTGCTGGCTTAAATTAAAGAAGACCTAAAGAAAGGAAAGAGGCTCTCCCTGCTGGCGCAGCACATTAAGCAACACACTACGAAGCAAACCGCAGCCACTGCAGTCTGAGTTCAATTCCTGCCGCCGGCTGGGGAGGGGACCCACGTGGCACAGCAGACCTCTCCTGCCTCCCGCTGCCCCCTCGGCAGTGTGTTTCGGTTGGCCTGCCTGTTCTGCTCCCTACTCTGTCTCTGGGGAATCCTCTGGCCTGTACCCCAGTTCTTGTACACTTAATAAATCTTTAAAAAAAAAAGGAAAAAAATCGCCTGTTCATAAATCAGAAGACACAATATTTCTTTTTCTATGTCACTATCACAATTAAAACATTAACAGCAAATGCTCCAGTATCTCATTGGGCTTTTAATAGTGCCTTCCATTTTGTTTTCAAGACTTGAAATTCTTAATATGGCAATGTTCCCCAAGTGAATAGTAAATTCAGTATAACCCCTATCAAATTCCAGTTGGGTTCTTTGTAGAGAGTGACTTAGTTAATCCTAAAATTCAGAAAACAGAAAAGTCAAGGACCCATAGTAAGCTAAAAGCCTTGGACAAGGAGAACACGGTTGGAGGACCGGACCCTCCAACTGCAAAGCTCACTGCCTTGTCCCTCGGCACGGAGCACCAGCAGTCTTTGAGGTGCTTTATCCCATTTTCTCAATTCTCCACCACAAACCTGACTTTCACATTGAAGAAAACTAAGCAATTCTCTTAACACAATCACCCGGAAGTCACGCTCCGTCACTCTGACCAAACCCGGCATCACAGCCGTCCCAGGAGACCGGTCCGGGCGGCCGTCAGGATGAAGCCGCCTCTGACCAGAGCCGCGACGCCACGAGGCCGCAGGCCCCGACACAGACCCGCAGGCTCTGCCGCGTCGCACGCGGGGCCGCTGGTTTCTGCCCGCCGTCGGCACGAGCAGCCGAGCCAAGGGACGCTGTTTTAGTTAAGACAAGAAGTCCATACTGCACCTCCCTGCCGCATGTGGTAATGACTTCACTCGGCGAGGGCCCTCCTCCGTCTAGGATGAACCTGGGACCGGTGGGCTCCCCGCCAACCCAGGTCCTGAGACCAGCCTGCGACGCTCTTCTCCCTGTGATGTAGCCGCGGCCGCAGGCGGAGCTCTGCCTCGGCAGACTGGGAGTCACGGTCCAGCTCGCCAGACAGCCGGCGCCGTCCGAACGCTGAGGCCAAAGGAGGCAGCATGGGCAGACGGCCACTGTTCCGGGGCCTGCACAGAGCGCCCCCCGGGGGCACGGAGCACCGGGTCAGACTCTCCCTCCATGTCCACAGCCAGCGCTCGGCCGGGGGCCAGAGGAGGCCCGGCAGGCGCCTGTCACCGCTGGCCGGGCGGGGACATGCCCCTTCCTCCTCTCGGGTCTTCCTGGTCAAAGGAGCTGACTGACAGAGCAGCAGGAGAAAACCAACTTCCGTATGTGCGCACAGGCTGAGAAAAGGGAGAAGTCGCCAGAAGGTTCCAGGAGGTGCTGCATTGGGGGGGCGGGGCGGGGCCCTCGCGGGGAAGGGGCACATTCACGGGGTCACAGACCAGAGGAGTCGACGTCCGGGAGCCCTTTGCTGGAGCCCCCCGCACCAGCCGGGCGGTGGCAGTGAGTGCCCGTGGCTGACGACAGCGCAGACGGGCCTGTCCACACGCGGACGGCACTCACAGGGGCGTGCGACACGCAAGCTGGGCAGGGCTCCTGGGGACGCACGGTGGGCGGCCGGGGCCGGGAGGCCGGCAGGAAGGCCGCGGGCGGTTCAGGCTGCCTGCGGGGTCACGCCAAGGTCCCGGTCACTGGGCTGGGAGAGAGAGAGGGTCACTGCCCACGTCAGCAGGACGTGTCTGCACAACAGGGCCGGGGCCTCCCGGGGACGCAGCGGGTCGAGCACCGCTCTATGAAGCATCCACGGAACAGCAGCGTGCGTTCAATCCCCGGCCAGGGAGGGACCCAGAGGCTCAGCAGACCCTTCCTGCCTCCCCGCTGCCCCCTCAGCAGAGTATTTCAGTCCATCTGCCTGTTCTGCTCCCCGCTCTGGCTCTGGGGAGTCCTCTCACCTCCTGCGACTCTGGCCTGTACCTCAGCTCTTGTGTGCATAAATAAACAAATCTTTTTAAAAAATAAATAAAACAGGGCCTGGCACAGCACCTCCCGGTGCCTGCAGCATGCTGTTCCCAGCCCAGAAAAAGCAGACCGGCCTCCCTGAAAGGGGGAGGGGCCTGGCTGGGGCCGTGCTGCGGGAAGCAGCTGCTTCAGGGGATGCACAGGGCAGGGGCGCACAGGAAGCAGCGCTTGGCACAGGGAACGCTCCGTCTCGAGGGGCCTGCGTGAGGTGTCTAGCTGCTGGAGTGACCAGAGGAGGTCCACACCCCCAACTCTCCTTCTGGGGTTCCAAATGGCAGGGAGAAAGCAGGCAGTGAAAGAGAGAAAAACCTGAAGCCACTGCTGCAAATGGGCCATGCATTTACTAGCCTCAGCCGCACGGAACGTGAGGCCTTGGGCTGGCTTCCCGGGGGGTTCCTAGGAGCCAGCACCAGCCATTTTATCACCCGGGGCGCCGCTCACGCTCAGATCTAGAAGCACGTGGAACCGTCTCGCGGCTCCAGGGGCTGGGAAGCGTCCGCAGCATCAGCTCCCTGCAGCCTGCGCATGTCCGGGGGGGCCAAGGCACAGAGCGGCTCAGGGCCGTTGGACACTGTCCCCGCAGGGCCCGCAGGGCCCGCAGGCCCCGCGCCCGCTGGGGCTGTCCTGCAAACCGGAGGTGGGAAGCGGAGCCGCGGCCAGCTCTCCTGCAGGCGGCCCCACCAGCAGCACCCAGCCCAGCGTCAGGGCTGGGGCACGGCCGGAGACACACTCAGGGGCGCAGGCCAGTCTGCGTCTTCCCCTCTGCTTGGGCTGAACAGCGGCAGCCACACATCCCTGTGGCCACACCCCAAGGCTCCCCGCTCTGCCCGCTCCACGCGCAGCTGCGTCTCCACACACCTCTGCCGTGACAAGTCTCAGAGAAAACACACGCGCTCCTTCCAGCCCCGTGAGCGGCCGGGGTCCCGCCCGCGCTCAGGCCTGCGTGGTCTGCTCCTCCGGGAGCCGCCCTGCTCCCAGAGGTGGCCGCGCCGGGCCGGCGGCTGTCCACACGCAGCAGCCCCGCACAGCGGGCGCGGCCACAGCCCTCGGCCCCCGCAGCAAGTCCCTGCCGCGGCCAGGCCCCCGCAGAGCTCAGCCTAGAGAAAGGACTTGGTCCGAGCCGGACACGCCGCGCGCCGGGAGACCGCGGGCGGGCGGGCGGGCGCCAGGCTCAGGCACGCCTGGCCGTCGGGGTCCGGTCTCCGAAGGAAGGGCCCTCTCGGTGTCTTGGTCATCTTACTCGTGGTCAGTTTCTGAAAGCCAGAAAGTTAAGCGCTCACCGTGGGTGGTTGGTGCTGCAAGAAAAGGGGGTTGGGCTGTAGTGATATGGGCGGTGTTGAGGGGAAGGGAACCCACCTGCGCGGGGGAGAAAGAAAGAAAAAATTCTTGGCCTGGTAAGAACATTCGACAAAATGCAACTGAGAATTAAAAGTCACGTTAAGAGGAGCATAAACCACAGAGTCAGAGCAGTCATGACTATGAATCAGTTCAAAATCAACCAGACGAGCATGCTCAGTGCATTCGGGGGTGCAAGGCACACTTTGCAGATCATTCGCTTCTCATGCGAGGGGAGACGCCCTCCTTCACAGACAACAGAAATCACAGCGCCCCATCAAACAAGGACGAAACGATCATCAGGCTTTTAACAGTTCTGATTTAATTCACTTAAATCAGAATGTTCCAAATCACAGTCCAGAAATTTCAACCATTCATTCGCACCACCATGAAGCAAGCACTTAACAGAGTAATCGAGAGAGACTGAGAACACAAATCATGTACCTGGGTCAATGAGAACCTCCTGTGCCCCTGGAAGAAAGAACAGATCATGGTCTTTATTCGGAAAGCAAAAGCACGTTTAAAGAAAACGACTAATGACATTTCATAATTCACTTGAAAAATTCCGAGACAGCCCTGACTCGCCTGAGAAGCGACGCTGAGTGACTGCGTGGCGAATCCAGTGCCTCGGGGCTCCCACGGGGAAGGAAAGAGAGGCTGCGTCCACCCCCACCTGAGCAAACTCGACGCACCTCCGGCCTCCCCCCGCCTACCTCCCCAGTCTCGAACAAGAGGGCACACGGGCGGCACTGCCACAAGCGAGCCGGATGACAGGGGACCCTCAGGCACTGGGCAGATACACGCCCACACCTGCAGAGGGGGCCGGGCACTGGCCGCGTCTGCAGCTGTCTCTGCCCACCCCCCCCGCAAGCCCCAGGTGCAGCCCAACCACTGCGGAGACGGAGGTCCCAGATGGCCGATGGTCTGAACACCAGAAGCCCATCTCGGGGCACCTCGCCAGATCGCTGGGTTTAAGCCCCTGCTCTGCCGCGGCCAGCTCCGGGCCGGGGCCAGCTTGCTGCCCTCACCACGCCTCGGTTTCCGCAGCTGTGAGGCGCTCACGGCCGCCGGGCCCGCCTCACTGGCTGCGGCAGTATCACAGGCTGACGCACACCGCAATGCCGAGGACGCGCCCCGCACGCGCATCCAGGGGCGCCGACCACCGCGGTGGCCACGGCCGCGCGAGCCTCTCTGACCAGCCTCGTGTCTCCTGCCGGCCCAAGTCCCAGGGATGTCCCGACGTCCCTGCTACAAATTCCTGGGGGGGCGCCCGTGACCCGCGCAGAGGCGGAGAAGACACCGCCCCCACTGCGCCCTCCAGGACGCCGCCCGCAGCTGCCCCCTCGTGCTGCGAGGCGAGGTGCTGGGGAGCCTCGGGGCCGCGGGGGGCACAGACGCCCCGGTGCTCGCAGGCGCGCGGCAGGGCCGGCCTCACCCCCAGCAGGGCCCGGGGCCGCCTGAAGCTGGGGGGTCTGTCTGGTTCGGGATCTGTGTGAAGACACCCCTTTTTCTGTGTCCCTGAAGGTCACAGGGAGATGGCCCACCGGCAACAAGGTGACATTCCGGTCTCACAGCGGCGTCACTACGGCCGCCTTGAGCCCAACATCTGCAACTCGGAAAGCAGCCGGGGCGAGGGGCGGGGGGCGAGGCCCGCCGAGGGGCTGCACCGTCGCGCACAGGCTGCCCCCGCGCCCCTCCTCTGGCGCATCTGCGCCTGAACGCCTCACGGAGGTGGCTTCGTGCAGAGCGGCACAGCCCTCTGAGCGGAGCCAATCACGCCGCGAACCTGCCTGGCCGGCGCTGGCCCCTGTGCTGCCTCCGAGCGAGCGAGCAGTGGCTCCCGCTGCGGGCTGGGCGCCTCCGGCTTCAAGGTGGTCCAGGGCTGTCTGCCTTGCTCAGAAAGCCACAGCTGGGGCGCCCTGGTCTCACGCTGTCAAGCCATCACCAGCCACGGCAGCGCGCTCGATCCCCGCCAGGGAGGGCCACAGGCGCAGAGACCCTCCTGCCTCCCGCTGCCCCCGCAGCCGTGTGTTTCAGCCCATCCGCCTGTGCTGCTCCCCGCTCTGTCTCTGGGGAGTCCTCTCACCCCCACACCTCTGGCCTGCACCTCAGCTCTTGTGTGCATAAATAAATAAAAATTAATCTTTAAAAAAATCACGGCCGGCTAGGTTCTGACACAACCATTGTTCACACAGCACGTCGGAAATCTTCACGCTGCGAGGACAGACAAAAACAAGATATGGCCAGAACGCTTCTTCCAGGAATCGACACTTGAGGGACACTGTGCTATTCTGAAACATCAATCAAGGGAATCAAATTAAAGGCGCTCCGGTTTAAGTCTTCACAAACTGGAGGACGAACTTCGTGAAGTGCAGCAGCGCCACCTATGGCCCACGTGCTGGAGAGGATACGCAGAAGGGACAGGAGGGCCCCTCAAAGGGGCGCTCAGGGAGCACGGCCAGCACCCCTCCTCCGCTCCGGCAGGGGGCTGAGGCTGGGCTCCTGGCAAGCAGGCGGAGGCTCCCAGATACCAGCCCTGCAGCAGCAGGAGCCGTGGCCTGGCCAGCTGTGACTGGCCGAGGCCTGTGAGCCGTCCCTCTGGCCTCTGCCTGGAGCAAGCTGGCTCCCAGGCTTCCCAGCAGAGCCCCAAAAACCAAGGCCCGCTGCCGCCGTCTCCATAAGCCAAGTCCACACGTCCAACAGCAGGGCTCGAAGGGCCTTGCAGAACCCCCGGCAGGACGCACAGCCGCAGGCCGTGCCTTTCGTTGAGGTACAGAGACGCTCACCGCCACACTGAGATGGCATAAGTCACCAACAGGGTCCCCTCTTACTCCTGCTCCGGGGGAGAGACGTGTCAAATCAACAAGACACTGTCTTTAGGCAAAAGAAAAGGATCAGCATTTTCTTCGATCACAAACCCAAGTCCCTGACTGGCTCCAAGTCAACTTTTCTGGAGGCACCAGCTCCGGCCACAGGCCTAGGGGCTGTAGCTGCCAGTGGATGAGCACGCGGTGATGGGGACTCGGACCTGTGGAAATGCGTGTTCCGCACGACCAGTCAGCAAGCCCTTCGGTCTGAGGCAAACAAGCGCTCCCTGCGGCACGAGAAGGACACTGATTTCGTGCGGCAGAAAGACCGAGTGAGTCCCTGTGGCTTCAGCCCCTGAACGCCGCCTGCACACGGGCCCGACGTGCAGAGAGACGCCCCTGCAGCACACAGCTCGCGCTTCCACACAACACACACCGCTGCGGCGGCCGGTCCCCACTGGCCTCGCTCAAGGGCGCTGTTCTGGGGGTCAAGCCCTCACGTCAAACGGGGAGACGGACATGACCTGCGCATCCCTGGCAAGGCCCAAGCTCGGCCATTGCGATAAGCCTGCCGGCCCGCGTGTCATCAAGAGCAAGAGCGTGCGGTGCCGTCCTCTTCGCCTCACCGCCCTCGCCCTCTCCCGCACCACAGACGACAGGAGACCAGCTCGGCCGCAGCCACGAGCGCCCAGGACAGGGCCCCCCAAGCCCGCTTGTCCCTGCGCCGCGGTCCTTTTCGATGTTTTGCTTTTAGTGCGTACAGTTCACATGAAAAGCATTAACTTTTTAGCGAGACTGCTGTGAGAATGCCCGGGTAGAATCACACATCTCGCCGAGTCTCGTCGTCCGGGCCTCTGTGAGCTGGCACCACTAGGCTCTGTCCCTCAGGAAAGTGCAGCTGGCCGGTGGGCCGTCCCCACGCAGCCATGCCAACCTGGCCATCCCCACACAGCCACGCCAATCTGACCGTCCTCACGCAGCCACGCCAACCCGCGGAGCCCAGGACCACGCCCGTGGGCAAAGCGCCTCTTCTCTTGAACTGTAACTGCCTGCCCCAGGCAAACAGAGGCACCAACGGCGCCTCGGGTGGCAGAGGAAGGCGGGCAGCAGAGCCGTAGGCCTCTGCGAGCTGAGCAACTCGCAGCTGCTTTAGCCGGTGGACACGGTGGTGGCTGCTGACCAGCCGCGGGAGGCGGAAGGCAGACGGCCGACACGGAGGACTGAGACACGTCGGGAGCGGGTCCTTCTGGGTTCACTGCAGCCTGGTTCTTAGGCATCCGAGCAGTGGCCGCTACTTACAGACGCACAGGCTCACAGACAAGTCCAAGGAGACAACGGATGTCCTCTCTTCCTTGAATACCAAGCAAATTTTATAAAATCAGAATGGAGGGAGAACTAAAGCAAAGTGAGGCAGGGCCTGCAGAATTCCTGTCGGAGCTAAGACACCCCTGCTTTACGGGGACACTAGGCGGCCTCCGTCGTCCGGCCCCTCTCTGTGTGCCTGGGCCAAGCCCTCACCCCACCTCAGCGGCATGCCCGCAGCAGCGTGCCCTCACCCCGCCTCAGCGGCGTGCCCTTACCCCGCCTCAGCAGCGTGCCCTCACCCCGCCTCAGCGGCGTGCCCGCAGTGACGTACCCTCACCCCGCCTCAGCGGTGTGCCCCCAGCGGCGTGCCCTCAGCAGTGTCCCTCAGCGGCATGCCCGCAGCGGCGTGCCCTCACCCGGCCTCAGCAGCGTGCCCTCAGCGGCATGCCCTCAGCAGTGTCCCTCAGCGGCGTGCCCTCAGCGGCGTGCCCTCACCCGGCCTCAGCAGCGTGCCCTCAGCGGCGTGCCCTCAGCGGCGTGCCCTCAGCAGTGGCCCTCAGCGGCGTGCCCTCAGCGGCGTGCCCTCAGCAATGTCCCTCAGCAGCATGCCCGCAGCAGCGTGCCCTCACCCCACCTCAGCAGCGTGCCCTCACCCCGCCTCAGCGGCGTGCCCGCAGTGACGTACCCTCACCCCGCCTCAGCGGTGTGCCCGCAGCGGCGTGCCCTCAGCAGTGTCCCTCAGCGGCATGCCCGCAGCGGCGTGCCCTCACCCGGCCTCAGCAGCGTGCCCTCAGCGGCGTGCCCTCAGCAGTGTCCCTCAGCGGCGTGCCCTCAGCGGCGTGCCCTCAGCAGTGTCCCTCAGCGGCATGACCGCAGCGGCGTGCCCTCACCCGGCCTCAGCAGCGTGCCCTCAGCGGCGTGCCCGCAGCGGCGTGCCCTCAGCAGTGGCCCTCAGCAGCGTGCCCTCAGCGGCGTGCCCTCAGCAGTGTCCCTCAGCGGCGTGCCCGCAGCGGCGTACCCTCACCCCGCCTCAGTGGCGTGCCCTCAGCAGTGTCCCTCAGCAGCGTGCCCTCAGCGGCGTGCCCTCAGCAGTGTCCCTCAGCGGCGTGCCCTCACCCGGCCTCAGCAGCGTGCCCTCAGCGGCGTGCCCGCAGCGGCTGGCTCAGACAAGCGCCAGGGCGGCACTCCCGCCTGCAGGTGCGTCTCGGCAGCCTTCCTGAGAACGCCAGGCCAGAGCACTGTCACCTTTCTCCCTTCACAGATAAGGAAACTGAGGCGCAGACGAGTGAACGACTTGCTCCAGGTCCCACCGACCCTAAGTGACAGAGCATTCCAGCTGTTGTCTGTTGGAACAAACTCTACCTGGAGGTATAAAGCCCAGAGAGCGTGACCGCTTGTCTGGTCTTCACCTCAGGCTGCCCACGGATTCCTGGGTAAGCGGAGGGAGGCCCCCCACCCTGGGCTGGGAGCATGTCCGAGGCCAGCACCCGCGCTGCCCGCCCTCCGCTGGGCTTTCCCCTCGGCTGTCCTCAACGGGAAAGCCTCCCGGTTGCAAAGCTGCCAGCAGACAAGCAGTACAGGGTCAGAGCAGCCTCGGAAGTTTCGCTGCCTCTGTCCAGCTGGGGAAGAAATGGCACCGCCCTGGGGCGGGCGTCCGAGAGGCTGCAGTCACATGGGCGGGAGTTCCCCGCACTCCTCTTCACAAGGGGAGCCTAGCGGGGGCAGCCTGGTGGGGCATAGCCCCCGGGGTGCAAGGCACCCCTTCCCGGACAGTGGGGATCTCACAGCCCAGGGCAGCACGGCCGCAGGCTACAGGCTCATCCAGCAGCCACAGCACGCCCAGCACACAGGCGAACGGCCGGGAGGGACGGCGGCGGCAGAGCCCGGGCCCTGCCCTCCCCCTTCCCAGCCGCTGACTCTCCCTGCAAACCTCTGAGCCCGTCAGAAGCCGCACCGTGGAGGGTGAGGCGCCGAGAGCACCTCATCCCAGGCAGAGTGGCCGTCTGCCAGCAGCTGGCCCAAGACCCGCCCGCAGGCCCCACTGCGTCGGCCTCTGGGTGAGCGTCGGGCACGCACCAGTAGCCCGAAGCGGACTCCGCGGGTGCCCCTGGGGCAGGCGCTCGGCAGCAGCGCTGTGGGCAGAAGCACCGCGCAGTCTGACACCACCCCGCCCTGCAGGCTCCTGCCGCTGTGCTGTGATGGCAGGGCGCAGCCACACCCTGCACAGTGCAGGCCCACCGCTCAGGTCGGCCCACGGGCAGGCCAGCCGGCCTGCGTCTCCCCGGCCCGGCCCTGCGCGGTGCCCACAGACGCACGGGGAGCTCGCTGAGGAACGTGCTCCACCGGGACACAGGACCCGCCCCCAGGCCCTGGGCCTGCTGCTGACACTGGCATCTGGGAGCAGCTTCACCAGCCACGGAAATCATGACAAGGACCCCACGTGGCCCTTGGGGTCGGCCCGCCACGCCACGCTGCGCCGGGCCCGAGCTGCCGGTCGCTGCAGCCAGCAGCGAGGTCCAGAATCCCGGCACGCGGCCGACACTCCAGAAGACGCCCCCACTCAGCGACTGCACCGCAGGGCCGCTCGGCCGGGCTGGGGCGCAGGGGGGCGCGCCGGGCTGGGCTTACCTGGGCGGTGTCTGTTGGCTGCCTCTGCAGGGGGCGCCCCCGCCTGGCACCTGCGTCCTCCAGCCGGGCCTCCGGTCCCACCCGGGTAGTGGCAGATGACGGAAGCAGAGCACAGCCCTTCCAGGGCCGCTGCGGGTTTCAAGACAAACCAGAACGAGGTGCGGTTAGTAGAAGTCTGTGGCCCGGACTGCAGGACTGCAGCGGCTAAGAATGCGGCTAAGAATGCGCTCACAGCTTGTTTTCGGAAGTGCCAATGTTTTCCCCAAAACAAAGACTAACCCCAGGTGGCCGGCTCTCCAGCCAGCAACTTGCCGCCGTCATCTTCCGCGGCATGTCCAGGCCGGCCACGCACAGGACGCGCTCATGGCCCCCAGGGCTCAGCCGGCTCGGGACCAGCGGCCCGCTCGCCGGCCCACTCTCAGCAGGGCCGCTCACAGCCGCACCGACCCGACCCTGTGGCGGCCTGGCCGACGCCGCCCGGCCGGACGGGGCACCTCTACCCTGCACCCAGCAGCTCCTGCCCTGCTCAGAGCACCACCCGCGGGCCTTGACCCCCTCAAAGACATGTGCGAATGGCGCTTGCCTCCACCACAGCCTGGGGGCCTCGGCCCTCCCCCGCCCACCCCACCCCGCCCGACTGCGAGCCAGCGTGTCCTCTCTCCTCTTCAGCACGTCCTGGAGCCCACACCCGCCACCGAGGGCCGTGGCGGGCCGGGGAGAGCGGTTCCGTGCAGGTGCCAGCACGATCTTCACTGTTCTTGGGAACAACGCTGGAAAAGGGTCTAAATCTTCACATGCTGATTCCTTTAAAAATATTTCAAGGGCCTCCCACGTGGCGCAAGGGGTTGAGCGCCGCACTGTGGGGCTTCCGCAGCCACTGCAGGCGAGTTCGATCCCGGCCAGGGAGGGACCCCCAGGGCGCAGCAGACTCTCCTGCCTCCCGCTGCTCCCTCAGCGGTGTGTTTCAGCCCATCTGCCTGTTCTGCTCCCCGCTCTGTCTCTGGTGATGCCTCTCACCCCCCCCCCCGCACCTCTGGCCTGTACCCCAGCTCTTGTGTGCACAGATACATAAATCCTTTTTTAAAAAGATTCCTTAAAGTAAACAAAAATATTTCACGCCCGATAAATGTTAAATTTTTAGGGGAAAATTACGTTTTCAAAACAAAGGGAGCCCGGCACAACAGGCGTCTCGCGTTCCTGCTCCGCAGGGGGCAGGAGCTCCAGGCTGTCACCCCAAACGCCCCTGGGGGGCCGGGGCTGCCCGCCTGCCCGCCCCTCCCGGGCCTCTCCCTGAGGACGCCCTCACCGCCTCACCTCCCAGCCACAGGAAGTCGTTGACGGCGCGCAGCAGCTCCACGGCCATGTGGTAGTGCACCAGCGCGTCCTGCAGCATGCCGGCCTGCAGACACAGGTCGCCGACGTGCTTCCGCATGCGCCCCTGGCACCGCCTCTTGTAGTGCCTGCAAAAGACAAGCGGGACGCGCCGCTGCCGCTGGGCACTGGGCCCTCGCGCCTGGGACCCCCACCCCAGCGACGGGCCGGAGCAGAAGCCAGCAGGGGCGTGGCCAGGACGTGCAGGCCGCGCCCACGGCAACGCACGCAGGGCCCCCAAGGTGGCACAGCCAGCTCCCACCCGTGCCCACTCAGCCAGCAGGGCCAGCACACCCTTCCTCACCCCGCCACGGCGTGAGCACACGCCTCAAAAGAACTAACTACCGGGCCTCCCTGGTGGCACAGCGGGTGAAGCAGCGCACTATGAAGCATCCGCAGCCACTGCAGCACGAGTTCGATCCCTGCCGCCGGCCAGGGAGGGGCCCCCAGGGCGCAGCAGACCTCTCCTGCCTCCCGCTGCTCCCCTCAGCAGTGTGTCTCAGTGGATCTGCCTGTTCTGCTCCCCGTGCTATCTCTGGTGGCTCCTCTCACCCCGTGCACCCCTGGCCTGTACCCCAGTGCTTATGCGCATAAATAAATAAATCTTTAAAAACAAAGAAAAGAATTAACTATCTCCTGCTTCCTCCACCTCCAACCCGCAATCACCTTTAGAGAGCCAAGCTGCCTGTCAAAAGCTAGCCTCCTGGTCTCTGCAAGCAGCACCTCTAGCCCCCATTTCGGGGCCCATGTTAATAGGGCGCTGGGGTGGGGGGCTGTTCACTGACAGCTTTAAACATCGGCCAGGATTTGCCTTTAGATGATGCAAGGCTTCTAGCTCCATGTCAACTCAGAGGGCAAAGAAATTATACCAGGGCCCTCTGGTGGCTGAAAGGGCTGAGCGCCGCACTGTGGGGCTTCCGCAGCCACTGCAGCACAAGTGCAACCCCAGGCAGGGAGGGGACCCCCAGGGCGCAGCACACCTCTCCTGCCTCCCCGCTGCTCCCCTCAGCAGTGTGTTTCAGTCCATCTGCCTGTTCTGCTCCCCGCTCTGTCTCTGGTGACTCCTCTCACCCCGCACCTCTGGCCTGTACCCAGCTCTTCTACACAAAAATAAATCTTAGAAAAAGAAGAATAGGCGCCATCAGGGCTAGTCTGCCAGCCCTACTCTCCATGAGAAGTAGACACTACGTCTTCACAGGTACTTCACAAAGCTGCACACCTGCAGTATAGGGACGAGAACACTTTTAAATAAAAAATATTACCATTGTAATCAGAAACGAATAGTCTCGAAAACAGGGCTTTTACAAACGGAGTCCTCAAAACGCCCTCGCACGTCCTGGCGGAGTCCGGCTGGCGACGGCCCGGAGCAGGAACGGGCGGGCCGCGCAGGCGGCGGGGTCCGTGGCCCTCTCTGGTTCTCAACCCCGGCCCACAGCGCGTTACAGTGTCGTGTTGCCTCAACAACAAGTGTCGGGTTCTTAGAGGTCATATGGTTCAAAAAATTATATAAAACATTTTAAATTACGTAAGAATAGAGTGGATCCTAATGCTTTGGGAAAATCTCCAAAACATATACCAAAAAAATCTGCCTCAGATGTACACAAATTGTTTCTTTTTTAAGATTTATTTATTTATGCGCACAAGTGCTGGGGTGCAGGCCAGAGGTGCAGGGTTGAGAGGATCACCAGACAGAGAGGGGAGCAGAACAGGCAGATCCACTGAAACCCACTGCCGAGGGGAGCAGCGGGGAGACCGGAGCGGTCTGCTGCGCCCTGTGGGCCCCTGCCCTGGCCGGGATCGAACCCGCGCCGCGGTGGCTGCGAAGCCCCACAGTACGGTGCTCAACCCCTGCACCCCCAGGAGGCCCAGATGTACACAGATTAAAGTGCAGAACCCTCTCCAGGCTCCTGACCCCAAGACCATCTCAAGATCGTAAACAATCGTGCCCCAATCCTTGAAAAGCACAGAAAGAAATGGAAAATGGAATTATGACAATTAAATTTCTAGTTAGCTATGATGTGGAAAAGCACTAACATATTTTAAGCCAATTTCAATTCAAGTTCAGAATCTAAGCTTTCTGACCAAAATCCTTTCTGCAAAAAGGCATGGGTCCTTCAGGATGGCACGGGTCCTTCAGGACGGCAAAGTCAGTTTTGTCCCAGTGCCCGCAGCCCTGGGCTCCCACACGCAGTCACCGCACCCCCGGGCGTGCCTCGCACACAAGCAGCACGCGAGGGGACGTGCAGAGCAGAAAGGGAAGCCGGTGTGGCCAGCCCTGGCCGCCGTGACGCCGGCTCTCTCTCTTCCTCCTTTTTCCAATACACCCGTCCTTTTAAAGTGTGAGAGAAAGCAAAACAGAGCATAGAGACACAGCAGCTAACGACTCTTCCGGTTTTTCGGTGGTTTTTTGCAGATAAACTTAAAGCTAACGCAGAATTCAAATGCTCAGCGTGTGTCATCAGCATGTCCGTGCTAAAGCCAATGCTGGACTTCGAAGCAACAGCAGCAGGCGTGGCCACCAAAACCTGCAAGCAGCTAGTCCTTACTCACACTGCGTTAAAGGAACTGGATTTAAAGGGGCTAAAGAACAGTAACCCGACGCCCTGCTTCCTGCTGTCTGAAATCGGTGGCCAAACCCCAGGCGGGGGCTGGCAGGAAGAACTGCTTCCTGTTGGGCATCTAACTCGAGCCCAAGCTCTGTGACAGGGGCAGCATCTGAACGTCTTTCCGACTTAAGCCAATTAAAACTCAAGCGTGGCGCCCGGAAAACAAGAGCTTGGTATTCTAACCCAAAACCTGATCTTCCTGAAGTACGGATCATCAAGCCCAGAGACAAGCTAGAGCTGCCCTCGAAGAGCTGCAATTAAACCCGAAGGGACTTGGACCGGCGACCTTTCCTTGTCACATGGTCCCGGAGCCCCTGCCCGGCCTCGGACCGGGACGCGGGCGTGCGGAGAGCCAGCGCCGGGGCAAGCGCAGTCAGACACGGCGGAGGTCCTGCCGGAGGCGCCACGAGCCCCAGAGCCGGGCACGTGTTCGCACCCGTGCGCAGCCGCCGACCCGCAGCCCGCCTGAGGCCGAGCCGACCTGAGCTGCTGTCTCCTCTGCGCTTGGGCACTGAACATCCGGCCCAGCGGCTGAGCTCAACTCCGCCTGCCTGGCACCGCTGGGACAAGGCTCCCGTGGGCACCGAGTCTGCAGCGCAGGCCGGGGCTCCTCCGTCTCACTTTGCCGTGTCACGATCGCAGCAGTGAGGTGAAAACCTCACTCTGGGGCGCAAAGCCCGGCCTGCAGCAATCCAACGAGAGACGTCTCAGAGAGGCTCTGGCGCCCGCTCTGCATCCCCGCCCCTGGGCGGCAGGAGGGAACGGAACTGGGGCGCCTGTGTGCGGGTCATGGCCGGCACCTGCTGGCCGTGCGGCGCCGGACCAGGTGCTCGCCTCTCCGAGGATGCCTCGCTCTGCAGCCAGCCCGCCCAGCCCTCTGGCCCCGCAGCCACACGGCCACGGGCGCGGGGGCCTGGCGCTGGGTGCCAGCCCCGCTGCACCCCCTCCTCCCGCGCTTCGGTGGCCGCACTGAGAAGCTGCTCGCCGGGGCAGGCGCTCACTCATCTGCGCGTCCATCACACAGGCCTTGCTTGCGCTCAAGCACCAGGACAGCCGCCTCCCCTCCAGAGCGTCCGTGCTCAGAGGCCGCTTGGCTGGAGGGGAAGACCGTTCCAGAACTATGCACGGTCCTGCCACACACCAGCGCCCCCTCCTGCCCCCACCACCCTCTCCTCAGACCCCCTCTCCGCCCTCTGGCTCCTGGGGAAGACGGGCCAGTGGGCAGCACCCACCTCCCGGCCGGCTCCCCGCCCGCCCAGACGGCAGCGACATGCACCCCACACGCACGGCTCAGCAGCCGCGGCCGGGAGCTCCACCTCCACTGCCGCCAGGGCGCGGGCACCCCTCTCGCACCTCTCTCGGGGAGGTGGCCCGTCACCCCTCCTCGGGCTGTCGCAACAGCTGCCCCGGCCAGCACCTTCAGGACACACCATGGGGTCCCCAGAGCCCCCAGCTCCCCGCGCAAGCACCAGCCCCCGGCCCCGCCCTGCCCCGAGGAGCCCACCCCTCGCGGTGTGAAACCCACGCTCAGCACCGGCTACCACAGGGCGTGTCCGTGCCGCCCCCAACTCCAGCCCCTCCAGAGAGCTCAAGTCTGCAGCTGGACCTCCAGGGCAGCCCCGGCCTCTCCAGGTTGTGACAGCCTCACGCTCGCACGCCTGGTCGGCCCCGCCACCCTGGCCTCGGAGACAGCTGCATCTTGCCGACCTGGGGCCAAAAGTTAAGACCAGCGACCCGCCTGCCAGGCCCTACAGCACGGGGCCACGGTCAGCCATGCAAGCACCGGCCCCAAGACCAGAGGAGCTAGCTGGCACAGGCGCTATTTTCCTGGTCCCTGGAAAAGCCAGCCCCACTGGGGGCAAAAGACAGTGGCACTGGGGAGAGCCCCGCCAGGGCGGGCGCAGCCCAGGGGAAGGAGGAGGGCAGGGCATGCTGAGGCGGAAGCGAGAGGCGCTGGCAGCTGCTTCCTCGGCCAGGCCCCACAGCCGGTGCGGCCGGCATGCCTGTCCAGCATGCACAGGGTGGGCGGCGGCCAGGAAGGCGTGCCCCTGGTGGCCAGTCGCAGCCGGCAAGCAAGGCTCTGCGTCCTCCCTCCCCACGCTCAAAGGCGCCCCGGCCCCTGCAGCCACAGGGCAGCACCTCAGGCCCTCAGGACACACCACTCATCAGTAAGCCAGACCAGAGCAGTGTTTTATCAGCGAGCACCACCACGCTCTGCTTGGAAGACAAGCCGACACTTCAAACTCCCCACGAAGAGCTGCCGGGCGCGGGGCAGGCACGGGTGCCAAGCGGGCCGGCCGCACAGCGCGGGCGCGAGCTCCTCCCAGGCAGCCGGTCACAGCCTACCTTTTCAGACCCAACAACATACTCACAGGGCGGTACGACAGAAAAGAGAAAAGAAAAAGAAAAGAAAGAGGAACAAGCGAAAATTAGAACCCCACCGGGAGAAAGGGGGCCACAGCTCCTGCCAGAGCGCGGGGAGGGCCCGCGGCTGCCGGTGAGGCGCTGGCACCCGGCAGTGCGCGGGTGGCGGTGGGGTCAGCGGGGCGGGGCCGTGTGACGAGGGCCACCGGCGGCTGAGGTCCCCAGGCGCTGGGACACGGGCGGAGGCTCCACCGAGCTCCACTCTGGGAGCGGACAGACGCCCAGACGCGCCCCTGTCCCCGGCCAGCCGTCCCCACAGCCGGGACTCCCAGCCACGGGCGGCACCGCCTCAGAGGCAAAGTGGGCTGGGCTGTCTGGGGCCAAGAGGTAAGGAGATTCCCTCGCAGCTTAAGGAGCACGGGGCCTGTGTGCAGGGGACAAGGTGTGTGCCAGGGTCGGGGCGCGCGGCCACCGCTCAGCAAGAGGCACGGTGCGGCCCGGAGGCGCCGGGCACCACGGCTCTGCCTCGCCAGCGCCCAGGCGTCTGAGCCCGGCCTGCGGCCAGGGTCACGAGGAGGAGCCAGCATGCAGCTCGGAGGGCCACCTCGGCTGAACGCCGGCCACACCCTGCCCCTTCCTGAGGCCACGCGCAGGACAGGGCGGGGCCCCAGGTGAGGATGGGAAACGGCCGACTGCAGGGCCGACCTGGCCTGGGGCCTCGACCCCGACACTGTCCACTGGCGCACCTCGTCCGACCTGGGGAAAGCCAAGACCTGCAGAGCATGCGCGGTGGCGCGGCCGGCACACACCGCCGCGGCCTCCTCGCGGGGCAAGGCTCCCAGGGCCTGGACACAGCGGCAGTCACCCGGCCCTGCCCGCAACGGGGCGGGGACGCCTCTGGGAAACTGCCGCTGCCACAGCCTGACCCTGACCTCTGAGCCCCGCCACCGGGGCAGAAGGAAAAGAGCACGGAGCAGGACGAACTGGTCTGCACCTCTGACGCAAGGGAAGATGCTGGCTTAGCTGCAGGGAAACGCGAGGACCAGCCACTGCCTGCTCTATCTCCCTGCCACCCAGACCCCTCCCCTGGGGCAGGGGCTGAGCCTGGGTGGCACGGCTGACCCCTTGCACGGGGAGTGCGGCCGCAGGCTGGCAGGCGGGAGACGGAGCCCCACGCCCCCTCGCAGCCGCTCGCCTCCATCGCTGCCCCAGAGCCAGCGTCTCACGGACAGAGCGAAGGGGCTAGACGGAGCAGGACCCCCCTCCATGCTCTCGGGCCATGCCGCCCTGGGGAGCAGGGCACGGCCACCCAGGCCGTTCGCCACTTCTAGTTGCCAGGTTAAAAGCAGAACGCCTGGGCCGACCTGAACTATGAATTCCCTGGCCCAGTATGTGTGACCCCTACGGCTTTGACACGGGCTCTAGATGCAACACGAATGAGATGCGTGGGCCCCTCCTCCTGCACCAACGCCCTCATGCCTCCCCACTCAGACCTGCCTCTGGGGCCGGCACCTGCCGCCAGCAGCTGGGGCAGCCCCTGGGGGTCCTGGCTAAAAGGAGGGGCACAGCTACATGCGCTGGCCCTGAAAGGATTTCCCTCAACCAAAAGCCGCCCCGTTTTCAGACGCCGGCGCACCCCCTGCCCTGGCTGCAGCCCGGCCCCTCCTTGCTTCTCCCAGACGGAGGCGGCAGCCCAGGCGGGGCCCAGGCGCCGGCCTCGAGGCAAACTTACCTGCTGTCTGTGTCCAGGCCCACAAAGTCCTTTTTCTCAAAGGGGACACAGAGGAGGGGGATCTTGTCCCCAGACTTGTCGGTGGCCCTGTCCAGGCGCTTGGACTCGAGCACGATGAAGAGCGACTCGATGAAGTCCTCCACGCGCCGCTCCACCGAGGCACAGTCGTCGTAGCTGGGGTAGAAGGCCACGTCGGTGCGCGGCGGCTCCGCAAGGTCCCCCTGCAGCCCGAAGACCAGGAGGCGCGAGTCGTAGAGCGTGGCGCCGTACAGCTCCTTCTGCACGTGGAACTTCTCGAAGGTCTGCGGCCAGTCCTTGGCGGAGCGGCAGTCAGTGACGGTGATGAGGCCCACCGCCTTGCGGTGCGTCTGGAAGTCGCCCCACTCGTTGTTCTCGGGCGGGTAGTGGTGCCGGTAGCGGATGTAGAGCTGGCGCTGCGAGTCGCGCACGCTGACCTGGCTCACCGAGCAGATCCTCCGGTAGATGCGGAAGAAGTTCTCCTCTGAGACGACGCCCACCGGCTGCACCACCACCAGCAGGGTCTGGTGGTCCTCGGCGCATTGCATGTAGTCGGGAACGCTCATGGTGGGCCCTGCTCCGGAGGGAAAGGGGACTGAGCGGCCCGCCCCGCTGGACACGCACACGCGCCAGCCGGGCGGGCCGCAGCGCCTCAGGGTCTCAGCCCCACGGGTGAAGAGCCGGGCAGAGATGCTGCCGGGGAGCAAGGACGCAGGGGCCCCCGGCAGAGGCAAGGCTAACGCAAGCCCCACTCCAGCCTGCAGCGACGCTCGGCGTGGCCCCGCCCTCCCAGCAACAGCCCTCCGAGAGCCTCCTCTGTGCCCCTCCGGAGAGCCGCCTTGGAAAGAACCAAATTCGCACGCCCTGTCTACAGGAGACACGGAACCCGCGGGGGCACGTCAGAACCGCAGGGGCTGGCACGAGGGTGGGGCTGCGAGAGGCCTGTGCTCCTCAGGAGTCACGGGCTTAGGAGAAACCGAAGAAAAGTCTGAGCCTTACCGCGAGCGGCCCCAGGGCAGCCGGGGGAGAGGCCTGACTGGACGAGGGCCCCAGGCAAGCGTGGGCAGCACCGGGACCCAGAAGACCCAGGAGGACAAGAGTTAGAGGGGAAAAAGAGCACACAAGGGGCCTCCCTGGGGCGCAGGGGCTGAGCGCCGCACTACGGAGCCTCTGCAGCACTGCAGCGCCAGTTCGATCCCCGGCCATGGAGGGACCCACAGGGCCAGCAGACACTCCTGCCTCCCGCTGCTCCCTCAGCAGTCGATCTGCCTGTTCTGCTCCCCACTCTGTCTCTGGTGACTCCTCTAGCCCCCTGCACCACTAGCCTGCACCCCAGCTCTTGCATGCATAAATAAATCTTTTCCAAAAGTTAGCAGTTTTAGTGTGATTTCCGCAAGTCTGGCACGTCTGCGTCCTTGTGTAGCTGTCTCCAGGGCCTTCTCATCTCCCCAACTGAAACCGCACCCCCTAAACAATGGCTGCTGACACCCCTAGGCCCCCCATTCTGCTGCTGCTACGGATCTAGCCGCTCAGGCGGGGGGACCCATAGCGTCCACAGTTCTCCTCCGAGAGGACTCGCCAGCCTCCTCCAAGCTGTAGTCGCAGGCCCTCCCCTAACCTGAGAAACGCTCCATTGCATGCATGCGCCCTTTTATTTACTCACTCCTGGGGTCGCCGGGGTGCTCCCTAGCTCTGGGCTACTGTGAGTAACCTGGCAAAGGACACGGTGTGCAGACCAAACACCCTAGTGTGGAAAACACCAGCTGCTTGCCAAGAAGTGGCGAAGGCCCCTCTCCCACAGCCAGGAGTCGTGAAGCGGGGTCCGCGCCCCACCCGCAGGTCGCCTGCTGCAGCCCCCGGGACGAGGGACGCGAGCGGCCTCAGACATGGGCGAAGGTTCACAGACGCAGGACGGGAGACGAAGCCGGCATCCACCACGAGCGTGGACAAGTAAACGGTGCTCTTTGAGCGCAACAGGCACTACAGGAGAAAATGAACGGCCTACAGGTAAGTCACAGCAGCAGGCCTCCCTGGCCCCGCACTGTGGGGCTTCCGAGGCCACTGCGGCACCAGTCCGATCCCGCCAGGGAGGGACCCTCAGGGCGCAGCAGACCCTCCTGCCTCCCGCTGCCCCCTCAGCAGTGTGTTTCGGTGGATCCACCTGTTCTGCTCCCCGCTCTGTCTCTGGTGAGTCCTCTCACCCCCGCGCCTCTGGCCTGTACCCCAGCTCTTGTGTGAGAAGTAAATGAAAATATTTTAAAAATAAATAAGTAAACCACAGCAGCACAGGCAGGCGGCACCGGCGGGCTGGATGGACACAGACAGCTGTGGGCTAACACGAGCAGCTCAATTCCGCTTGCCCTGAGCTCTAACACTGGCACCCTGAACAACACGCTGTTAGGGCATGACACTCGGACAAGGCTCTGAAGAACAACAGATGTGAGAGCGGTGACCGCGGCAGGGAGGCGCGCAGGCTGAGGGAGGCCGGCTTCAGCGACAGAGAGCTGCTCGCTGGAGGGCAGACGCGGGGCTGCGCCGCCACCACAGGTGGGGGCCTGCACAGGCCAAGGGCATGCACTTCAAAAAAGGAAGACGGGCCTCCAGGGTGGCACAGGGTTAGGGCTCTGCACTGTGACGCCATCAGCAGCCACAGCAGCGTGAGTTCGATCTCCGGCCAGGGAGGGGACCCACGAGGTGCAGCAGACCTCTCATCTCCCTGCTGCTCCCCTCGGCAGTGGATTTCAGTAGCTACCCCTGTTCTGCATCCCATTCTCCGGTGAATCCTCTCACACATACACTCCCACAACTCTAGCCTGAACCCGTTCTTGTATGCAAAAATAAATAAATCCTTAAAAAAAGAAAAGAAAGGAACACAGTCCAGTCTCAAAAAGTTCCTAGCCTAGTTTTCAGCAGGTTGTCTAGTTTTTTTTTTTAGATTTATTTAAACATAAAAGAACTGGGGTACAGGCCAGAGATGTGGGGGGTAAGAGGAGTCACCAGAGACAGAGTGGGGAGCAGAAGAGGCAGACCCACTGAAATGCACTGCTGAGGGGGCAGCGGGGAGACAGGAGAGGTCTGCTGCGCCCTGTGGGCCAGCTCCTGGCCAGGATCGAACTCGCGCTGCAGTAGCTGCAGATGCTTCATAATGCGGCAACTTAACCCCTCGCGCCACCAGGGAGGCCCCAGGTTGTCTAGTGTCAGAGCCTTTTCTCAGCTCTTCTCATCCATCAACAGACTCTGCTGTCCCTGGAATGCCCTTCTCTGCAGAAGCACCAGAAAGGCAGGTGTTTCAGCTGCAGGTCTGCTGGGGACAGTAGGCCTTGGGCCAGGTGTGAGGACAGGAGGGCTCGGTTTCTCTAGCCTGAAGCAAAACCAGAAAAGTAAGAATAATATATGAGCTTTTCATGAAACCACACTTAGGCCAACTTAGTGTCTCATAAATATTATCTATTATTGCTACTTATTTTTTAGTTGCGAACTTCCTCGTGTTTGTGTTTGCATTCGGGTTTTGTAAATTGATGGGCAGAGTAGATGGTGGTTGTGCTTTCACTGTCGAATCACGCAGAAATTAGAAAGGACAATGCTGTTGTTGATGCTGCCGTTTTCTGGGGTTTACCAATCTGTGACATCCAATCCACTACGACACCCTGGACTCCATGCTCCCTCTGGGTCACTTCCAGTTCCTTTTTTTTTTTTTTTTTTTAAAGATTTATTTATTTATGCATACAAGCACTGGGGTACAGGCCAGAGGTGTGGGGGGGTGAGAGGA